>CAJPEX010000547.1:0-95166 GCA_905338405.1 Notodromas monacha
AAAATGTATCAATCTTTCGGGAGACTTTTTTACAATTTTTGATAAACAGGAGAATCGTTTCGTTATGCATGGACCCACTTTACCTGAAGGTACAATATATAAAGATAAAGGCATCTTTTTTTGAATTCGTAGAAGAAGAATGACGGGTCCATTTTTCAGACTTCGGAAACCCAAAGTCTGAAGCGTTGATAATTTGTTTTGATGATCACAAAGTTGCATATTTCGAAGTACAGTATAATTGAATTTTTACCTCTGGAAACTTGTTCGAAAAAAATTTCAAGTTGAGATGCATTCTCATCCTTGAACGTTGCAGCAAAATATGCAGATTTTTCAATTTTTTTCATGAAAAATAAAATCATATAGGAGAATCAATGTACATCGAAAAGGTGTGTGTAAATGAGAAACATTTTTGGAAGCATTTCTGCATGAAATCAGCAGCTCGCATTTTTCTGTTTGTGCGTCTGCTGAGGACATAGAAATGCATTCTGAGGCTCGTGTGTCCACTTATATGGGTCCCTAATTACGTACTCTTTCCCACTTAATGTTAAATATTACTGTGTACGAACAGCAGCTTGGAACTACTCTAGTTTCTCGTCGCTGCGGAACTTGTACATGTCCAGCACGAGACTGCGTTCTTGAAGGATGTCCTCCAGACTGCCTCGGGCGCAGTAAGCCGTCACTATGCACACATTCCCGGGGTCAACACAGGCACCCAAGATTCCGTGCTATAACAGCACTGCGTCAAGGGAGTAGAACTCTTTTGCTTTTTCGGTATATGTATGTACGGTACACACATATTACTTCCTTTCCTTTTATACATAAATGTCGTGCTCTCCTGTACTTATATATGTAGAGCAAAAGATTCAACACACATAAATCGTCCGGAAAATGTGATATGCCATTGATGCCTGAGCAAATGTGCGAAAGGAACCCGCGGTGCTCTTTTCGGGTTGCTCAGCATTTCCTAGCTCGAACAAATCTATCGGGTTTCGCTTAGGTAATTAGTCATTCAGTTCTCTGTAATACAACTTAATCTCTTTTCGCCGACGGAAATATACTGTCTTTGAACAGGTATCAGCTATATAGACATGAAAGTCGGGCGAAAAAGTAACGTGATCCTTGTTCAAATGTATTATTGGGTGTGAAATGACGGCTGTTAAAAAAAAAAAGGAAAGAACCCGCGTGTTAAACGCTCCTTTACGCTAGTTTCCGTGTCCTTGAACCTAGGTCCTGCCTTCTTTTCAAAGAAGATACGCGTCTGTAGTCGTCTCTAAAAATCCTTCAACACATGTGAAAATTACCGATATTAATATTTCTCAATCATATGAACATTCCACAAGTCCTCAATCATATACATATTTCTCAATTCCTCACTCATACAAATATATTCCTCAATTCCCCAATCATATAAATATTCCTTGATCATAAAAACACTCCTCAATCGTACAAATATTCCTTAATTCCTCAATCGTATACGTATTCCTCAATTCCTCAAACATTCATATACTGTAGCAATATAGAAATATCGCTCTATCATAGAAATATAGCTCTATCATAGAAATATTGATGCTCAATCATAAAAACATATTCATATGCTCAATCATAAATTCCTCAATTCCTCAAACATTCATATACTGTAGCAATATAGAAATATCGCTCTATCATAGAAATATAGCTCTATCATAGAAATATTGATGCTCAATCATAAAAACATATTCATTACGAGTTAGTATTTTTGTATAAGTATACGAGTTAGTATCTTTATAACGGATTATAAACATAATGACATAAGGAGTTAGTACACTTATAAGGAGATAGTCGTATATTTATAAGGATTCAGTATATTTTATTCCTAAATCATATAAATATTCCTAAATCAAATAAATATTCCTAAATCATATAAATACTCCTCAATCAGCATATAAATATTCCTCAATCAGCATATAATATTCCCAATCAGCATATAAATATTCCTGAAATAAATATTCTCCGGCTATTTTTATGGCACATCCAAAAGTAATTTCAAATTATATTTTTCGAAGCTTTCTCACTATTCAATTATTCTCTGAAGGAAAATCAAGACTTGAGTGCTTACAGTTTGCAACTCCTTCCTCACTGCTCTCGTCAGGTCGACACTTCGCCTCGTCAGCGGCTTAATCGCCACCAATTCCCCTCTGTATCTGCCTGGCACAGTTCCAGGCCCGCGGCTGTTTGTTGGTGTCGAAAGCTGGGCCGCGAAACAGATCGACGACAAGTCCTGGCATTCACAGGAAGAAAAAAAGAAGGCAGCAGGAGGAAATACATTTGGAGTTTCTCAAAAGCATGGCAATTTCTCACACTTCGACCAATAAAAATATGTAAGGGTATTATCTACGATTCAGGGGCCATAATGGAGATCATGGCTCCTCCTAGAACTTATATAGAAATACTATATTTTCAAAAACATATAATAAGCTCTTTTAATGATAACACAAAAATTATATGAATGTTAGTCAATTCTTTTAAGTGGGCCGCAAAACAGAAAAACAAATAATACTCGCATTGTCATAAACGTAAAAAAAAAGATCTCAGAAATTTTTCGAAAAAATCCCAAAAGTAAAATCCCAAATGTAAAAAAAAACAGAGTCGCTGAATCAATAAACTATGTATTCTGCCATCCCAAGTCATGGGAATCACAGAACTTCAGAAATTGGAATGCCAAATTTTGCAAATGAATAATTGAGTTGTAAAATTTAAATCAACGAGGCAATGAAAACAATTTTTTACATTTACACACACAAAAATAATACAGTAGTGAGAAGGAATCAGAAGGAAATATTGTATATCAGCGGTTTCTCACACTACATTTGAAAGTTGCGAATACAATAAGAATTGATACAGTGCGAATTTGATGGAAATGAGAATGAAGTGCACCAGTGTCAAAAGATGTAGCGTAAAAGAAAAATTCAAGTTCGGAAACGCAGATACCACAACGAAAAAGGGCAACAAGAGGACATTTATTCAAAATTCCTCAAAAGTATTGAAAATGTAAACAAAGGAAGCAAAAAAAAACAAAGAAAGATAATTAATTTGCTCATTAATTAGCATAGACAGATTATAAAACTTTAGACTTCGGGAGAATTTCATTTGATGAGGAGCAACAAATTGCCAGCTCAAATTGGAGTATTTTTTTTAGATATAGCAAAAAGGTGTAGTGAAAATGTTTTAGAAGTTCAGTCTGACTTCCTATAAAGGCCAAATTTACAATCAATTTACAGTACTCAAAAATATTTCTGATTATACATACCTTCACTTCTTCCTCTTGTATAATTGAGTTTTTCAACTTTAAAACAATACGAACAAATGTGCAAAATTGAAATTTCTCGACGTTTCGCCAAAATTTAGGGAAACTCCTTCGCACAACCCAGATTACCAGGTCTGGAAAGCATAGAAAGGAACAGGAGATAAGTAAAAAAAAAAGGCAAACGTCTTACTTGACGAGAGTCGGGATCCAGGAGAAAAAGCGCAGAATCGTAGCTTTGGGTCGGGGATGGCGCGTATCGCGTGTTGCTGCATTTCCGACTGCCTCCCGTCTCTGCTGAATCGTTGCCAAAATTGGTCTCGGAATTCAAATTCGTGCCACTATTAGCGTCCTCTTCGTCTGCTTGAATTGTCTGGAAAGAGGGATACGGAAATTTAAATGCTCATCTAAATTTTGCACCTGAGGGTTTCATTTTTTTTTGTCGAGGATATTCATAGACTTTTTGCGACTTCTGCGGTCCACTTCATCAGTTTCAGTTCATGTCATCGCAGTTTTTTTTAAATTTGCTGAATATTTTATTTCTGAAATAAAATCAACACGTCTTAATGCTATCGCATTTTATGCATGCAATAAAAAAATAACACAGAAAATTGCCAGCAAAATGTCGGCCAATTCCACATGCAACGTTGACAATTGAAAAAATACCGATTTTTAATTTTCAAAATGCTGCAGTAGTTTCAGCTAATTTTCAATTGCAAAAATAAATTTTTTGATTAAAAGCTCACGAATGAAGATTTCACCTGAGGCTTTTTTGACGTTTGTATCATCTTTTTTGATCAGGAAATATTTTGGTGCATATATTTTGGGCCACTTCGCAGTTCGCAATCTCGTCTCTGCGGCCTTCACTTATTGAGGTTGTCAAAAAAATTCGCACACTCGCTCGCTTCTCACATTTACAATTTTTACCTGCAGTCCAATTATTCTTTTCATTGTTGAATTAATATGCTCCTCGTCACAGCAAATTTTGACCTCCGGGTTTTTTCCTCGTGCAGAAAAATGAGCAGATTTTATATGCATGGGATTTCTGCAACGAATTCGGATGCGGTACAGATTTGATATCGAAAAAATCCGATGAAAAGCTGTCTTTGACGAAAAGAGAATCGCGAGGCTGAGAAGAGTTCGTGAAACTTTACGAAGCTAGGTCACGCACGAGGTCAAGAAGCTGTTTTGATTGCAAATCTCTTGTCTGCTCTGCTTTATTCGGAAACCAATAGGGACTCTGTATAGTCTAGTGCATCGGATTCGAAGTCTCTTTCTCTCTCTTGGGAAACATGCCCCGTTTCATCCGGAAATTGAAAATCCCTTCGTCTCACTATAGAGAGACACTCGAGGGTTAATCCCAAATTGTGCTATACAGTCATATTTTTCAAGCAGTATTTGCCAAAAGAAAATAGCTGACTTCTGCTGGATGGACCCCGGGGCGAAATTTCCAGGTTTTTCCTATGAGAATAATTTTTAAAAATTAACTCCTGACTTTCATATGCACGGCGAAATAATTGACAACTGTGTCTTTTATGCTTTCTTTCATCTTAGATGTGAAACCCTAGATACTTTTTCCTATTAGGTAAAGTCACCTACGCGAAAAGTACGTTTCGGATTATTTAGGTATTCTTTCGTAACACGTCTTTAAATAAGTAAAGTCCTTGCGGTTTAATTAGCCAAACAAGTTTTCCTCAGAAGAAAAAGGGTAAAAGGAGAAAAAAATCAAATCATTGTAGAATTTAGTGATGCAAATAACTTGTTCCAAATATGGATTTTTTGAAACATCAGGTATTTTATTTAGACAAGATACAATATAAGATTTTTATTAATCTAGATTTGTTCTATTCCTCACAAATTGCATTGATTAAATTATATCCGGTGGAGTACGTGATTACATATTGAAAGGATCCTTAATTGAAGAAAACCTTTACATGTCATATTTCAAACAAAACCTCCAATAGTTTTGAGCGATTTACTAAATGTAGATAAAAATAATTTTGAGAGAAATTTAACCTTTTAAAGGAGTGTAAATAAGTTTTTATGTCTAACACTGAAGCATCTAACTTATAATTTTTTTGCATTTTCATTCCGAGAGGTTCATTTGCATGCTCTTGATTTCATGTACTGTATATTAAGCAAGGGATAAAATGGTATTTTCAACTTAATTTTTGCTGTCTACAAATCCGGAATTTTTTCATTGCATGATAGGTGTCGCCTGAATGCATTAATGTCTCTTCAGGTTTGGCACATGTTCACTTTTCAGGGCCAGAGATTGTCATGTCCATTAAATTGAAGAAGTGTTCATGATTTTTTGGCTCATGATGAGTCGGGTTAGCTAGTGATTTAGAGATTTTAGGCAACATCTGCTTACCGAATTTATTTCAGAAAAAAGGTATATGAAACAAAGAAAAATAATTCAAGATATCATGAACAATTCGGAAGGAATTTTTAATACAGTAGTTAAGAACATGAGACTCAAGGAAATCTGAAACCATAATGTTTCAGTCCTGAATTGTTGGCGAACTTCACAGAATGGCTCCTCACATTGCAAAATCCAAATATTCAAAAATTGATTGAAAAATGCGGACGCTAGTACTAGTTCTGACGTTAAAAGAAACACCTCCCATTGGGAAGTAAAGACGCGTAACGTAAAGAAAGTGCTATAAAGCTTACCATATCTCCTTGAAAAACTTTTTGGTATACTTGATTAGGCCTTAAAAATAAAATCTGAACTCCCAGCCTGAGGAAATTGCTTTTTCGGTTCTGATATTTTCCATCATCACTATATTACACACTGATGGAAATCCTCCCTCGTGTATGCAAAACAAATTTTTTAAAATCAAATTTCCTTATGAAAACTCAAGATCCAAGAAACTTTCCCTACGTTGCCATAAAAAATTTGTTTCCCGACAGAAATATCTTTTTTTTAAGAAAGAAGCTTGCTGACAACGAGAATCACTTTGAATATTTCGAAAATGTTTTTCTAAATAGCTGAATACGAAAGACAGAAACATGTAAAGATGAAAGAAAATCGTGGGCTGCTGCATATACTCACATTTTCAAGAAAATCTTCATCATCTGAAGGGATGAGTACCACAAGGTCTTTCGCGTCAATTTTCCACAACAGACAAGCAAGTTTCTGCTCATACCTGTAGTGTCTATTAGGAGTCAAAGAAAAATTGGAAATTTACACATGAAACAGGTTTTAATGCAGTGATTTTTTTATCCTGAAACTGCATGTGTCCTCTGTATATAAGTTTACTTGCATTCACACAGATGTAGATTAAATTTGCTTATGCAGGCAGTGGACTTTCTCTACAATAATCTTATCTAAGTATATTTTCTTCTTATAACACATTTTTGGTTGGTCCCATGGTGTCTCCCTCAAATTTAGAGGTTGTCTACAACAAAATTCTGTCTGCATAAATTTTTTCTGGTCCCTTGAAATTTGTTGCAGGGAGCATCCACCTGTATTTTATTATCCTTATACATTAGGGTGAGTTTGAATCTTAAATTTTTTTTTCAGTCTGAGATTTATGCGACACAGACTCAAATTTTTTAAATTGAGAAGAGAAAGCTCTTCAGAAAAAATTCCAAGAAATCAAGGAATTTACCTGAACAATGTTGCAACACCAATCAATATTATGCATCCAACCAGACTGCCAAGTGCAACAGCACTCCAGTTGGCTCCATGGTCACACTTGGAACCATCAAAACCACATTCTGGTTCAGCTCTTGGTGGAGCACCTTTCCACCAGCTGATTTGTTTCATGGGGTCCAAATATTTGAAGTTCTGCAAATAATTTCACATTTTTGTATTGTTTTTCCTTTCTTACATAGAGATGAATGATAAATTTTGGCATCATTTTCTATGCCTTCTGAAATTTGCTGATCTTGAGCTTGGAAAAAATTCAAGTATGAATTCATTAAAGTCCAATAAAAGCCAGAGCAAGGAATTTCGTTGATAATTGCCTAAAAAATTTAAGGAACAGATATTTTATTTTTTCTTACATCTTTTGAAAATTAGTTGTGAATTTTCAATATTTAAAATTGAACAGCCAGCTTTTCCAAATTTTCTTAACAGGTATTTTATAAAACTGCAAGGACAAGGTTCCCAAGGGTTGAAATTTCTGTTGCATATAAAATTTTGTTTTTAATTGATTGACTTGAGATCTTTTCCAGATAAACATGGAAAGTAGAAAATTTGAAAATTAATGTAATTTCGACGGACCACAGAAATCTGATAAATCTTTGAGGTAATAACTTCAAGATATGTTTCAAAAGGAACTGAAATTTTCCCTGAGCACAAATCTTGAAAAATTTGCGTGATTCTCACTGGCAGCAGGTTGTTGTCTGATCTCGTCACCACCCTTCTGTTTAACATGTTTTTCACTCGGTGACCAACGTACGAAAACGGGTTACTACGGCACCCCAGAAGGTTTTCACGTTAGTGGCACATTAAGGGAAGGCGCAGAGGCAAAAGTAGATAAATCGTCTGAAACAAAAAAAGCAAGAAACCATTAACATAAATAATAATCAATCGTGATGAAAATTACTTTTCGAATGAAGTCACCTGAAATCCCAGGACAGAGTCATACCACGTTCCAAGAATTCGGGACATGATTTCGGAGCCATTTTTAAGATCGCCGCCATTTTCAAGAACTTCTGTCGCGGCTTTTGCGTACAGAAGAACTGAATCATATGCTAGAGCTGCTGTCAAAGGCATCTGCAGCAGAAAAAAAAAAGCTATCACGCCTACAGAAAATGTCAACACTTTTCGCAAAAGAAAAAAATATTTCTGAAAGCTTTCCATAAGGTTTTGAAAATTTTGTTTTCAAAAAGGCGCGAAGACCTTGAAACACTCACCCACCAACTTTCAGAAATGAGTTCATGAAATGGAACGCAAAAAGGCGCCGCGTGGGCTCTTTGTTTCATTTCTCTCGCAATCCGGCTGCAAAAATCATTATCAAGATGAACTCGACTTCCGATTGAAAAAATAACTTAATTTTATGAGGAAATATAATCTTTCAATCACCTGTAATTATCATTGATGGTGTGAGTCGGGGCAACTTTCAGCAAGTGCTCGAAAGGCGCCATCAATTCTTTCGTGATGTTCGCATATCCGCCGAATGGATCCAAATAATCTGGACAAACGATAATTTCTCAGTATAATTTTTGAAAAAAAAAAAAATCACGAGGATATCATAAATATTTGTTGTTATTGAATTATTCAAGAAATGTATTATAATTTTTACTGAGGCTTGCAAGACTTTACTTCACGAATTGGGTCCCGAAAGGAACTAATTCTTAAACAACGGCACAAATTTTGAAGTGTCCCTTGCTCCCCCGGGTCATCAACAATCTCTTGACGGGATTCTCCCGAATAATACAGTATGTTTAAAAAAAATAGAAAAGGAGGAGCACAGCCATACCAGCAACTTCCCAAGACGACTTTTGAGACCGGTTTAATGAACAAACTTTCGAAATTTCGCCGGAAAGTATCACACTCCCCTTTTGCACACGGAGGCTAAAAAAAAAAATTTGTATCCTATGGAATCTAATCACGAGTTTCCAGTCATGCCAACTTTTTGATGAAGAAGAGCAATATATCTTAAAACTTTTTGAAGTGGGGACACTTCATACGAGCACCACGTAAATGGAATTCGAATGAAAGTTTAAAAAATCTGACCCTGCTGACCTTGAGCGTACCATAAAAAAAATCTTCACAAAAATTCGATGGGTGAACCTTCCCTCGATTTTATATTCAAAAATTTCGTCATGAAAAGGACCATCAGAGATAATCATAAGTTATCAAAAATATGCCAAATCCTGGCCAGAACTCTATATATGAAGCATAGAAACCTCATAACCACAAAATGTTGTGTTTGGGTACAAAAAATGGCTTTTTAACGATTTTCTACAGTGTCAAGACCTTTCAACATGCTCAAATTCTGATGCCTGACCATTAAAAATATGTTCCTTATCTGGAAGTTATAACCCTTGCACAAGAAACTCAATTTTTGAGAACATAGGACATATCTTTTAAATGGAAATATCAATCAGCTCTCCAAAAGAGTAACTTTTAAGCTCCTCTTGAAAGGTTTGATTATCCATAATAAAAATGTTTCCTTCCTAAAAACATATAAACGGAAAAAAAGATCCACATCATGTTAGATTTTACTTCTTTTGACATACAGTATTCCTTTAAAATGATTCTTCGCTTTTGCCTATCAGAGCTATTGGATTTATTTGAAAGTGCATGTGTTGGTGAAAACTATCAGTGCAATCTAAGAATCTGGGACATGAAAAATTTTAAATCACAGCCTAGGAATTCCCATACAGTTATTGAGAGTTGATTATTGCTGTGCGCCTGTTTCCTAAATTTTATTTTTAACTTCTTCGTCATGAATTTCCAACAATTCTCATTCTCCATGCCAAATAAAATTATAGGATAGGCGGTTCTTCCAATCACTTTCTCGCACACATTCGCGGAAATAATAAATCAATTCTGGTCAAACAATGTCCCTTAAACTCTGACAGAAAAAGGTTGGATCCTGTTCCCATCTTCTCCAACAGACGAAAATAAAACAGAGGTCTCCCTTTGAAGGAAAAAAATGGGACGAAATTGAGTCACCCAATAACGGTATCAGTCTGTCAATAAATTCTACCAGTGTAGCAAGGTAACATAGGATTCAGCAGGAGAAGAAAAAAATAAGATGGATTCGAAAATACATTCAAACCTCTCGCTATAAATGGAATGTCCAGTGACCAGCAAAAATATCTGCTTTGTGAGGTTTCCAGGTAGGGAAACAAGCAATTTCGTTGTGGGAAGCATGGAATAATTGCAGGAATTGTAATTGGTGATATTCTGGGCCTTGTATTGCATGAGTTGACAAGACACTGAACTTGGAGGAAAAGGTTCAATCACCCAATTTATTCTTTGACTTCCNGATTCTCACTGGCAGCAGGTTGTTGTCTGATCTCGTCTGGTGGGAAGACAAATTGTACAAAAAGTGAGCCACTGGTTGCATGCTTTTGCCCAATGATGCCGTGGGGTCTTCCAAAAGTGCAATCACCGTGTAATTCCCTTCCGCGTCTCCGTTTTCATCTATTTTCGTCTGAAACAAAAAAAGCAAGAAACCATTAACATAAATAATAATCAATCGTGATGAAAATTACTTTTCGAATGAAGTCACCTGAAATCCCAGGACAGAGTCATACCACGTTCCAAGAATTCGGGACATGATTTCGGAGCCATTTTTAAGATCGCCGCCATTTTCAAGAACTTCTGTCGCGGCTTTTGCGTACAGAAGAACTGAATCATATGCTAGAGCTGCTGTCAAAGGCATCTGCAGCAGAAAAAAAAAAAGCTATCACGCCTACAGAAAATGTCAACACTTTTCGCAAAAGAAAAAAATATTTCTGAAAGCTTTCCATAAGGTTTTGAAAAATTTTGTTTTCAAAAAGGCGCGAAGACCTTGAAACACTCACCCACCAACTTTCAGAAATGAGTTCATGAAATGGAACGCAAAAAGGCGCCGCGTGGGCTCTTTGTTTCATTTCTCTCGCAATCCGGCTGCAAAAATCATTATCAAGATGAACTCGACTTCCGATTGAAAAAAGAACTTAATTTTCTGAGGAGATATGATCTTTCAATCACCTGTAATTATCATTGATGGTGTGAGTCGGGGCAACTTTCAGCAAGTGCTCGAAAGGCGCCATCAATTCTTTCGTGATGTTCGCATATCCGCCGAATGGATCCAAATAATCTGGACAAACGATAATTTCTCAGTATAATTTTTGAAAAAATAAGATAAAATAACGAGGACTGAGATGTCATCACAATTATTCGTTATTTTTGAATCATTCAAGAAATGTATTATAATTCTACTGAGGTTTGCAAGACTTTGATTCACGAATCGGGTCCCGAAAGGAACTACAGGTATAATTCTTAAACACTGGCACGATTTTGAAGTATCCCTGGCTCCCCCGGGTCATCAACAATCTCTTGACAGAATTTTCCCAAATAATACCGGTATGTTTTAAAAAATAGAAAAGGAGGAGCACAACCATGCCAGCAACTTCCCAAGACGACTTTTGAGACCGGTTTAATGAACAAACTTTCGAAATTTCGCCGGAAAGTATCACACTCCCCTTTTGCACACGTAGGCTAAAAAAAATTGTATCCTATGGAATCTAATCACGAGTTTCCAGTCATGCCAACTTTTTGATGAAGAAGAGCAATATATCTCCAAACTTTCTGAAGTGGGGACACTTCATACGAGCACCACGTAAATGGAATTCCAAATGAAAATTTTAAAAATCTGACCCTGCTGACTTGAGCGTACCATAAAAAAAAATCTTCACAAAAATTCGATGGGTGAACCTTCCCTCGATTTTATATTCAAAAATTTCGTCATGAAAAGGACCATCAGAGATAATCATAAGTTATCAAAAATATGCCAAATCCTGGCCAGAACTCTATATATGAAGCATAAAAACCTCATAACCACAAAATGTTGTGATTGGGTACAACACATGGCTTTTTAACAATTTTCTACAGTTTCAAGACCCTTCAACATGCTCAAATTCTGATGCCTGACCATTCCAAATATTTTCCTCATCTGGAAGTTATAACCCTTGCACAAGAAACTCAATTTTTGAGAACACAGGACATATTTTTTAATGGAAATATTAATCAGCTCACTAAAAGAGTAACTTTCAAAATCCTGTTGAAAGGTTTGATTATCCATAATAAAAATGTTTCCTTCCTAAAAACATATAAACGGAAAAAAAGATCCACATCATGTTAGATTTTACTTCTTTTGACATACAGTATTCCTTTAAAATGATTCTTCGCTTTTGCCTATCAGAGCTATTGGATTTATTTGAAAGTGCATGTGTTGGTGAAAACTATCAGTGCAATCTAAGAATCTGGGACATGAAAAATTTTAAATCACAGCCTAGGAATTCCCATACAGTTATTGAGAGTTGATTATTGCTGTGCGCCTGTTTCCTAAATTTTATTTTTAACTTCTTCGTCATGAATTTCCAACAATTCTCATTCTCCATGCCAAATAAAATTATAGGATAGGCGGTTCTTCCAATCACTTTCTCGCACACATTCGCGGAAATAATAAATCAATTCTGGTCAAACAATGTCCCTTAAACTCTGACAGAAAAAGGTTGGATCCTGTTCCCATCTTCTCCAACAGACGAAAATAAAACAGAGGTCTCCCTTTGAAGGAAAAAAATGGGACGAAATTGAGTCACCCAATAACGGTATCAGTCTGTCAATAAATTCTACCAGTGTAGCAAGGTAACATAGGATTCAGCAGGAGAAGAAAAAAATAAGATGGATTCGAAAATACATTCAAACCTCTCGCTATAAATGGAATGTCCAGTGACCAGCAAAAATATCTGCTTTGTGAGGTTTCCAGGTAGGGAAACAAGCAATTTCGTTGTGGGAAGCATGGAATAATTGCAGGAATTGTAATTGGTGATATTCTGGGCCTTGTATTGCATGAGTTGACAAGANTGTCCCTTAAACTCTGACAGAAAAAGGTTGGATCCTGTTCCCATCTTCTCCAACAGACGAAAATAAAACAGAGGTCTCCCTTTGAAGGAAAAAAATGGGACGAAATTGAGTCACCCAATAACGGTATCAGTCTGTCAATAAATTCTACCAGTGTAGCAAGGTAACATAGGATTCAGCAGGAGAAGAAAAAAATAAGATGGATTCGAAAATACATTCAAACCTCTCGCTATAAATGGAATGTCCAGTGACCAGCAAAAATATCTGCTTTGTGAGGTTTCCAGGTAGGGAAACAAGCAATTTCGTTGTGGGAAGCATGGAATAATTGCAGGAATTGTAATTGGTGATATTCTGGGCCTTGTATTGCATGAGTTGACAAGACACTGAACTTGGAGGAAAAGGTTCAATCACCCAATTTATTCTTTGACTTCCTTTCAAAATACATCAAATTCTGTATCATCACTTTTCTCTCTCCTCTGTCAAAAAAAAAAAGCAAAAAAAGACCTCAAGAAAACTTGGCTTATGGAGGTTCAAGAGGAAAAGCCTTTGAGTTAGAGAGGTTTTCAATGCATTGTTTTTAAGGGAACCCAGACCAGGACCTGAAAAAAATTGACTTGGGAAGGTATTTGACTTAAGAAGGTTCAAGTTATCAAGGTTCAACTGTATATCCCGCGATTCCCAGTGTATAGGGGTAAAAATAAAAAAGTATAGGCAACCCTTTTTCCTAACGTGAACTTGATTTAAAAAAAAAGTATATACAGGTATAATGTATATATGACATGGGCTTTCGGGACACTCACCAACGATCATGTATTGATCCTTTGAACCCTCGGGATCATACACTGCATCATCAATGGAAAGCACCATGTATTCCCCGGTTGCCAGATATCCAGTGATGTGGAAATACCTCATGAAATCGACCAGAGCCAGATGCTCTCCGATGAACACATAAACTGGTAGAAGGAAAAATATAAGAAAAATTCGGTCAAATCGAGAACCTGATAGAATTATCAGCTCGATATTGTGCCCAAAAAACACACTTATTCGAACATGAAATAAACTCAGTCATAAGCAATTATTGCTTTATGAGAAGATGCAAGTCGTAAAATTCAAGACTTAAATTCTTCGAAATTGTCTGAAAACTTCCGAGTAAATGATAAAATGCATCAACCTATACTGAGGCTGAAAGTCTCAAAAACATCACCCAGGACGTTTATTGAATTACTGACCTGAATGATAAATATATGTTCTGCTTAGTATTCTAAAAACTTTTTATTATTATTATACTACCTAATGCACGTATATTTCCGACATCAATTTTTAAACAATGCTCCTGATATAGTAAAATAACAGAGGAATCTTAATAAATTTCATCATATTTTCGCCAGTTCTTCGTCGCAAACTACTGATTAGTTTGAAATGGAAATCGGGTCTCTCAAAAAACAAAATGAGAAACCTTTCACGTACCCTTTTCGAAAATGAAATTTTGAAAGCTTTGCTTTTTACATATAATGTATTCAGACTTTTCATGAATTTCCTAAGACTCTCAGACACAAAATAATTCAACCTCTTTTTTCCCTAGATCAAAAAACCGAACAAGTATGAATTGTATTTTTGGGAATTCAAGCTTATGACATTTTTTCTTGGGGAAAATCCCCGTGTAATTTTGCACATTCCAATTTTTGGACAATTATGGAATCAAATAAAATTGAATAATCGTCCGCAAAGTCAAGAAAAATATTGACAGGCCGCGAACATTGAATTGAATGACTACAAATAAAATAAAATACTTGTATGTAATTATTTAAAATATGGAGAAATCAAATCAAAAGATACTCACTGCGAGTGTTTTTCAGTGTTTTCCAGATAATCGCTTCTAGTTCAGAAGACGGGAATCGACGGTAATCAGAAAAATCCGTCCTTCCTATTATTCGTATCCCGCTTGCAGCTGACAGTGACTGCACAAAAGAATCCATCAAACATTTTTCCTACTTTACTTTCTACTTTCACAAAGAGAAACCCTTCAGAAAACAGGTCTAAAAATAAACCAGAGCTGCCTCATATATAAAAGAGAATCGAAAAAATACCTCAATAGCACCAGCGATTTGAGAGAATTCGGGTCGTTGATCCACAACTAAATACACCATGTTCCAACCAAATTCCCTCAACAGAGCCACGACTGATTTGGAAATCTTGTTTGACGGAGACAAAGTCCTCAAGAAGGTTGTGTAAACGTTTTTATCCGTCACCGATTCGTCTGCACACATCTAAAATTAATAAAGAATATTTATTCAAGCAAGTTTTCCATTATCATAATGAGAGGAGCAATATAGTAACAGAACCTAACTCTTTCTTCAGTGATGAGAATCTGGAAAACTTTCATGCCAGATTCTTATCTCACTGACCTGCAAGCTTTTGGTGCCAACAGTGACTGCAAAAGCCTTGTTAAATATGTAGGATACATGTGTCACCTAAACATTAACGATACCTAAGATATAACTGAACAAAAGAATGCGCGGATTGCAACAATGGGGAATTCCAAAGAATTCCCACATTTGTGCACTATCTAGTTTTCGAATCGCCTTTAGAAAAGAAACACACACTCAATGTTGAACCGCCAAAGCATTCGTAAGTGTTGCTATCGAACTTGTTGCTGTCGGTGAATTCTTACTCTTTCCCAATTGTGTTTAGTTATTTGATTGAAAGTTTACAACTTGAATTTCTTCTGTGAATTACACTTTTTCTTCTTTTTTGGAGATTCTACCAAGAATCTCCCTGCCAAGTTCCTCAGCGGATCGTTGTGTTTTGATTATTTCTTCTCAATTTACAACCTTTGTTGGAATCATCCAGAAAATACATGAATAAAATTATTTCTGCAACACGTAAGTGTAGTCTTTTTTGGCTGCATATTTTAGACTTGGTTGTCATGGGAGGAAAGATGGTGGCAAATAGGCAAACTTTCCAATTCTAGGAATAATTAGAAAGATTGGAAAGCAAAACAAAACAGGCAGTATTTCTGTAAAAATAATATCCAGTGATTTTCTTTTGAAACACTTCAAGGTTTTCGTTGATTGAGATTCAGAAGGGATCCACATTGGTCTGCAAGACCGTTTTACAACTTCATCAAAATCAAATAGACAGAAAAAAGAATGTACTGTACTTACACTGGTGATCATAGGGAGGTTCCAGGCAGAAGCAGCCAAAGCATCAGCGTAACACTCAGTGTCCACAGAAATGAACCCAACCACTCCTTGTTCTCTCATTGCAGTCATCCTATTCACATGAAAGAAATACAAAATAATCACAACCTGAAAAATCTCCCATTTTGACCCTACTAAAGCATCTAAATACAGTATAACATTACTTTTTATTTTGAATATTTTTCAATTTCCCTCATCATTCCTTGAAATTTTTGATCAAACCTGAGCAATGATGATGATGCTTCATGATTTTCTGAGATGACCTCACCTAAATTATTCATTATGCTTAATCTTACAGCAATGGGGCAACACATTTTTGAAAAAAACGCAGCGCTCAAGAACATGGAAAAACATATACTGATTAATGTAGCCGAAGTACAGGAAAAGCAAAATTTTATTCCCTCTTTATTGACGCACACAATTATTGGAAAAATAAATTCCTTGCTTGGTGGCCTTTTTCTGCTTTCCCACCATAGATATTGTGGAGCGAATGAAAAAAAATGCACAAATTTTAAAATAAATTACAAGCTATTCTAAAATCTGCGTTGACTATTAGACCCACATGCTGCATTGAAAAAAGTTTTCCGAACATTATTTAAAACATTCAAAAGGTTAAAGATTAGGCACTTGAAGATTTCTAGTGAATGCATTCATGTCAAGCCCCAGCCGATTTTGCAGCAAACATATTATTTAACTTCTGGGAAACTTAAAAAAAACATATTTTTCAAATTTGTCAAGTTAAAAAAATGAATAATTTCGAAAAATTAACCTCTTGAGCTTGTTGACTTCGGACGCCTTGGAAGTGCCGACATCCGCCGCAGAATAAACCAGAACAGCGTCGGGTAGCAAGTCCGGTCTTGCATTCACATCCGCCACCGCCTTCGGAATGGCGCCCAAAATCACGTTGGCGGCCTGGTAAGTCGCGATCAATCCGATCTTGACGACATTTTCTCCGAATTGAGCGGCGCCTGCGACGGGTTTCCTCATCCTGGCGGCTCCAACATCCGGCTTCCCTGATCCGTCTTCCGCTTCCTCTTCTGCTGATGGCCGAATCAGAAGCCGGAAATAGAAACGACCGAAGCAACATTGATGTGATGATGAGGTGCACAGAAAAATATTTTTCTCTTATTGTGCTGGTACCTTTCTGGATTTACTGAATCAAAAATTAACGGCTATTTTTCAGACGGAGAATAAGTCAAAATTCAACAAACTGCAGTACAGAACTGTAATTTCGCAAACTAAAAATTAGACTCTTGAATCGTCACGAAGAAATACCCAGTAACTGAATATTTCCCCCATTTTAAAATCCTTTTCGGCAAAATCCAGTTCAAAATTACATGATCAACATTAAAATCAAAAGAGGTTGTGGATCGCGAGTTAAATCTTGTCTCATTTCTTCCAATTTTTCATACGAACGATGCAATAAAATACTGTATTAGACCGAAAATGTGCTTTAATATTTGATTAATGAGTGATCCTTCTTCCGATGACCGAATCATAGCCGGAAGTAAAGAAGAGGAAAAGGAAATTGCCCAAAGGTATGGGAACATTTTCATAACATCTGTCAGGTTTTTTGAAACAACTTCGCGTAGGAGAGACTTTTCTTAAAATACTCAAGTTGATTGGAAGTCTATATAAAAGTTAATCGTTCTACAAGAATTTTCATTTGTTCTTGTTTGTCAATCTACGAGGTTTTTAAAAAAGCAGTGAACAATACACAGCACTGTACTACAATTCTTGAGCTGTAGTATTTCTCGCAGAATTTTACAAATCCTGGTCAAAAAATGAACAATAAAAATTCATTAACATTTTTGAATGATATCCAATTTGTACCGAAGTTCACACAACTATACTAGTTACGTACGTATGTGCTTCTTTTATAAAGGCCTTTTTTCAATGGTTAACGAAAGAGTAATTTCAACATCATGATACATAATTTTTAACAGGGTCCGTGTGTTCACTTTGAAAAATTGTATAATCGTCAGCCAGCATGCAATACTTTTAAGGAGTCTAGAATGTTACTTAATGCTGTTCAAAATTTTATTCCAATATATTCCGACGATTGGAATAATGATAGAAGATGAGAAAAAATTTCGGTGGCGGCAGATTTCGGCGGAATTTTATTTTGTTTATTTTTGCACGTCAGTTAATTTTTTTTAATGCAAGCAGGAATTTTTTTTCCTCGTCAAGAAAATGGGTACTGTATTTTCTTTACGAAACCTTGCCGCAATTTACTAATGATTCCCATTCATTCGAGGAATGCAGTACTTCAGAAAATAAATCAGACCTCTTAGCTAAATTTGATAAAGTTCCTTGGAACTAATCACACAAATCAAAACTCGCACACCAGGAATATTTTTCAGCGTGGACTCCGTTTTATCAAAGCTGCAAAAAATAATAAAAATAAACTCATCTGTCGCAATGTACGCATTAAATCAGGAAACACATTCGGGTAAAAGGCGTAGATACTTTCAATCCGAAATGCGATAAAATTTCCTCTCTAACTAACGAACATATTGATTTATTGACAGCGAGGTTAGAGAAAAACGATTTCCGAAATGAGTTCGTATAAATGTAATGAAAGTACAGAATACGCTCCAAATTTAGATCCTCGCGTATTTTTTCCTTTGAAAATTCTTCGGGACTTTTTGCACCATTCCGTGCAGAATTAAGGCTCTTCAAAACGATAAATTTCAGAATTTTTGATCCCAATAAGTTCACTGAAAATAAGGTTGTAAACATTTTAATACTGTACAGCAAACTTTTCAGGATTTTCTTCAAAAATCCTGGAAGAAACACGATTTCATACATCTTGAAAATAATTTTTCAAGATTCAGGGCAAATAATATTTTTTATGATTCACTGTGAAATTCACGTATAAGTTTTACGGTTCGTTTTTGTATCAGAGAAATTTCCCTATTTCTGCTTTTGGCAGTACTGTATTTTTGTGGAAAAAAGTTCAATTATTTTGGAAAATGATGGGAGCAGGCCGCAAAAATAACCCGAGCATAAAAANCATGGCTTCAAGTGTGTTGATATGATCAATGCATGCATACACGAAGAAAATATTTCCGGAAAAAAGTTACCAATTGCTTTCTCATTAAAGTTGTAGTACTATGTATTAAAAATTGTCCCAGGCACACCTACTTCACTTTGAAAAATTGTATAATCGTCAGCCAGCATGCAACACTTTTAAGGAGTCCAGAATGTTACTTAATGCTGTTAAAAATTTTATTCCAATATATTCCGACGATTGTCTTGGAATAATGATAGAAGATGAGAAAAAATTTCGGTGGCGGAAGATTTCGGCGGAATTTTATTTTGTTTATTTTTGCACGTCAGTTAATTTTTTTTTAATGCAAGCAGGAATTTTTTTCCTCGTCAAGAAAATGGGTACTGTATTTTCTTCACGAAACCTTGCCGCAATTTACTAATGATTCCCATTCATTCGAGGAAGGCAGTACTTCCGAAAAAAATCAGACCTCTTAGCTAAATTTGGTAAAGTTCCTTGGAACTAATCACACAAATCAAAACTCGCACACCAGGAATATTTTTCAGCGTGGACTCCGCTTTATCAAAGCTGCAAAAAATAATAAAAATAAACTCATCTGTCGCAATGTACGCATTAAATCAGGAAACACATTCGGGTAAAAGGCGTAGATACTTTCAATCCGAAATGCGATAAAATGTCCTCTCTAACTAACGAACATATTGATTTATTGACAGCGAGGTTAGAGAAAAACGATTTCCGAAATGAGTTCGTATAAATGTAATGAAAGTACAGAATACGCTCAGAATTTAGATCCTCGCGTATTTTTTCCATTGAAAATTCTTCGGGACTTTTTGCACCATTCCGTGCAGAATTAAGGCTCTTCAAAATGAAAAATTTCAGAATTTTTGATCCCAAGTTCACTGAAAATAAGGTTGTAAACATTGTAATGCTGTACAGCAAACTTTTCATGATTTTCTTCAACGATCCTGGAAGAAACACGATTTTATAAATCTTGAAAAGAATTTTTCAAGATTCAGGGCAAACAATATTTTGTATGATTCACTGTGAAATTCACGTATAAGTTTTACGGTTCGTTTTTGTATCAGAGAAATTTCCCTATTTCTGCTTTTGGCAGTACTGTATTTTTGTGGAAAAAAGTTCAATTATTTTGGAAAATGATATATGATTCACTGTGAAATTCACGTATAAGTTTTACGGTTCGTTTTTGTATCAGAGAAATTTCCCTATTTCTGCTTTTGGCAGTACTGTATTTTTGTGGAAAAAAGTTCAATTATTTTGGAAAATGATGGGAGCAGGCCGCAAAAATAACCCGAGCATAAAAATTTGAGCCTCCAAATTTCAGGAAAAAATTTCAAAGTTTTCTACTATATTAGAAGTTCGATTCAAAAACTTTTCCATTGGAAAAAATCGTCTTCGGCCTTTAATTCACACAAGAATCAAAACACCGTTTTTTACAGCGCAAATAAGCTCGTTTCGCTGTAGACCAATTTATTAAAATTGAAAAGTCTTTATTTTAGAAGTTACTCACTTCACGTAGTTTCGTGAGGAGGGTCATTTTTAATAAAAAAAAAAATCATTCCGTAAATATCTCTTAAAAAAGCGATTCAGATTTCGAAGTTTCTTGAAGCGTTCTCGTGAAAATATTGATCATTCATGCCTTATATCTTTCCACGAAGATTTGGTCTACGACACCCCAGCTCATTCACCGGCTTATTTGAAAGTATTTTAAAGCTTATGCAAATTCACTCGGATCCCGAACATGATTTGAGGCAAGCAGCTACGAATGAAAAAAAGTACGTTTAAAAACCGAGGATAAACTCGAAAACTTTCACAAATCCTTCACAAGATAAGCTTACGCAATCGATTGTAGATTTAAAAATTGCAAGCTGTTGAGAAGGAAACCTAATGGCATTTTTCTGCGTGCTAATAAATGCCGAGATCGAAATTAAAAACATTCAAGAATTTCAGTCCTCCAAAAATAATCATTTTAGAACTCTGAAAATTTTTTAAAATTTCATAAAAGCATGCCCCAATTTATAGCCATCAAATCGGCTTTTTCTGGACCATATTTAAAAAAACAACGACGTTATTGATCGGTATTTAAACCGGAAAAGGGGTATGTGACCATTAGTTCCCTTCCGAAGATACTAATTACGTGGAGTATACAGTTCGCATCCGCGACATACTCAGGGAGTCAGCAAGTATTGCACAATAAATTCCTTCCGTACATATTTTGTGCCAGAGAAGTGCAGAAAATAAATCAGAAGAAGGCGTGGAAACGTTTTTTATTATTGTATTATGAAACACTACATATTTAATCAAGCCTGTATAAACATTTGAGCAAGAAACAGAACTTTGGATTGTATCCAGGAAGATGGAGAAGCTCAGGGGAGATTCACCAAGATGAAGCTCAAAGATATGCAATGAGGATATATATAGATTTTTTTCGTATAGAAATGGTTTCTTTCCATCTAGAAATCATGCAGAAGTTGGGTTTGCAGGGATCACATGCCCCTCAGGGTTCTCAGCAGGCCGGTATTCGTTTCATCCCCACACACACACTCTCAGCATAGCCCAAATGAGCATCACTAAAACCCCTTTCGTTTGAGTGAGTTCAAGGTAAATATTCCTTGAGATTTCCTGGTAAAACGTCCGTCTCAAGTCTCTCAACACTTCCTTTTTTAAACTTGAAACACTACTTATCTCTTATTACACCTTAAAAAATGAATTTCATTCGGTGATTTTGGAGTTTATTTCAAAGGATATACATCAAGCAGCTTGAAGTATCAGTAGAATTCTTTCATTTTTGAAAAATATTATACTGTATTTTGACTTCATTTTTTTAAATTTAAAATAAAAAATCTATGAGAGCGCATGGAAATTACCTAATTTTAAATCTCCTGAGGCTGCACGGAAGATCCTGTTCTTAAGTATTTGAACGACGTTGCGACCTTAATAACGTAAACATGACATACAGTAATAATCTACGTTTTTTACTTCCTTAATGGAACTTCTCGAGACTTTATATACAGAGTTTGAAACTTTTTGTATTTTCTGTGAATAATTTAGAGGCGCTCGGATCTAAGACAAACTTCATGTATTCAGCAGATTAACTTATCTTTCTGATTACGTTTATTGATTTCGATTGAATGTGAATACATATAATCAAAATGAGAGTTGTTCCTCGTAATTTGATAGCCTAGATGTGCCAAATTCGATTCACAGTTGCAAGGTCAAGTACTCATTCGTCAAGGACATGATCCTAGAACTGAAAATGAGCATAAAATATATTTTCAGTGAAGAATCGCTGTTGGTGTTGGGAACAAAAAATGGATGACTTGCGAAGCTTTTTTTTTTTTACAGTGGACACCAATCTACAAAACCTTGGATTAAAACTAAAATCCCTTGTTATTTAATTCAGATGCTTTCTTCGATTTATGACCGCCCATTTTACCGATAGATTTTTTTTTTTTTGTGCCGTGATTTCAAATATGTATCAGAACCAAGTGAAGAAATGAATCATCTGTAAAACTATTCATGTGCATTGAAAGTGCCTCCTTCAATAAATTTGCTTGCCCAAAAAATGTCTGATTGCTGATGCATTTATTTTCTATAAGGACAAGAATTCATAAACTTGCTGCAACGCTGGAATTATTGCATTTGTACTGTATGTCATTATTAGATGCAAAAAATGAAGGAATTACCTTGAAGAGCTCTGAAATATATGTCTCAAACTTTGAAAGTGTATTTTCTGTGAATAACTTAGAGGCGCTCGGATCTAAGACAAACTTCATGTATTCAGCAGATTAACTTATATTTCTGATTACGTTTATTGATTTCGATTGAATGTGAATACATATAATCAAAATGAGAGTTGTTCCTCGTAATTTGAAAGCCTAGATGTGCCAAATTCGATTCACAGTTGCAAGGTCAAGTACTCATTTAAGGACATGACCCTAGAACTGAAAATGAGCATAAAATATATTTTCAGTGAAGAATCGCTGTTGGTGTTGGGAACAAAAAATGGATGACTTGCGAAGCTTTTTTTTTTTTTTACAGTGGACACCAATCTACAAAACCTTGGATTAAAACTAAAATCCCTTGTTATTTAATTCAGATACTTTCTTCGATTTATGGCCGCCCATTTTACCGATAGATTTTTTATATTTTTGTGCCGTGATTTTAAATATGTATCAGAACCAAGTGAAGAAATGAATCATCTGTAAAACTATTCATGTGCATTGAAAGTGCCTCCTTCAATAAATTTGCTTGCCCAAAAAATGTCTGATTGCTGATGCATTTATTTTCTATTCTTTCGATACATTCTCCGGCACTTTTTCTTCGGTCTTGAGTTTAAAAGTGTAAGAAATTAATAAAAAGGTAACAATTAGAGATGTTTAATTTGAGGTATTCAAAGTAATTTGTCTCAACTCATAAAAAAAAACATTAGCAGCATTTTAGGTCCCTGATGCCCAACAGCCACGATGTTGGGCGAGTTACTTCATCAAAAATGTTCTCGTCCCCATGACTTCATTGTATCCACATTTTTAGTATAATTGAAAAATTAACCTCAAACTATATGAAATACGTTCTTTGAAAATCAAACTGAACTGGATATGCAATTTGACGAATTTTCCGCATCTTTAAATTATAAGGTTGAGTAATTGGGAGTGGGACTGGAACGGGTCGCAGTGAAGTGAGTCACTGCTCGTCGACAGGCAGCTGATGATGATCGAACTCATACCCCACAGGCCTTCATCTTTTGGCCATATGGAAGCCCTCGCTTGGAAGGCTTTCTCATCTCGCTTTATATAACCTTCATTCATTCAATCGGGTTCCTTGCTCACTCAACTGAGATTTCCCCAGCAGCAGCAGTAGCAGCAGCATGGAACAGCCTACATCATCAAGCTCTCAGAATTCTGATGATCGTCGGCAACCGAATAATATGTGAGAAGTGCAGGCATGACTTCCTTATTCCACTTCATCAACAAAAAAAGCAATATCCCTTAACTTGTGTCAGCAAATTGAAAACACATTCATCCATCTAGGAATTTTGCATTTACCCTCGAACACACTACGAATTTGAAAAAAATAATAAATACATATGGACTCCATCTAAAATGGATTTCTCTGCATGGCGATTTTTTTATTCAGTCCCTATTCATAGGGTTCTCTCCCCGTATTATACTAGCTCTTTACAACGAATTTCTCTCTATACAAATAATTGTAACCGGTCCCTTGAGTTTTGTTGTCAAGAGAGTCCACCTGTACATACATGTGGCGGAAATTATCAGAAAAATTCCTTTGACGATTTGAGGGAAGCAAATTTTATCAGCAGACAATCTCGGGTTGTTTTACCAGTGAGCTGATCCAGTTTATTTTGAGACACAGAAAAGGAAAGGAGTCTTGTTTTAGTGCATGGTTTGCTCACCCATGGATGCCAAGAAAACCAGTCACAAAACCAGCGGGGACCTAGTTTTGTGACTGGTTTTCTTGGAATCACAAGGTTTTAATTTTCCTATGATTGTTGGTGTTTGAGTATAAAAAGGGTGACTTTTTTGTGGAAAAACACCAGAACATTTTTAGCTGTGAAATCTGAAGATTCCCCACCATCTTGTGGATTTTTGGGAAATGAAACTGTTGATAGTGGAGTACTTGCCTAAATTCTTCCTCAAATGTTGGTTTTGCTTGAAGCCGAATGTCAACTTTCTGTCTAAATAAGTGCCGCGTGAAAAATTTAACTAAACATACATTTCATTGATTTGAGAAAAACAAAAACATGATTGTACAATGCAGATAGGAAACCAATTCAACCATAATCCGTTGCTGGATGAGGGTTGAATTGAAATTACAAATCAATGTCAAATGATATGCTTTCTAAATTGTATTTGAAATTTTTGCCCATCTCCGTGGGTCAAATTGCGGGACCTAGATCAAATTGCAAGTAAACCTCCCAGCAAATTCAACTGTCAAATTGCGGGATGGTTGAATTGCGGGACGTAAAATCAAGGGTTACCAATGTATTACACACAGATGATCAGAGATAGAAACAATTTCAGCCAGAAAAAAATGAGAGCAGAAAAAATGAATTTCAATGTAGTTGAGTAAACTTGGGCCCGAGAATTTAAAGTGATTCCTCAACACAAATTATTTATTCCTGAAGATGCATGAAATTACCGAGAATCGCATTCCTGTAGTGAAGTAAAATTGCAGTTGAATTAATCGTTTTTATTTCATTTCTGCCTCCCGAAATATATCGGAAATATACTTTAAAATTTCGAATCATGCATAATCTTTTGCTTTTCATGCTTCGAATTACGTCCAAGTAAATAGTGACCGAAGTTGATGTTTGCAGAAGAAGATGCACTTGGAAAGCTGGTATAATTGCTGCCTATATAGGGAAGTTGGCGTTTGCACTACCCTAAACTTTCTCTCTTAATCAACTCCCAAGAATTCTCATCATCACTTGAAACATTTACTTATTCCCACACTTCATAAAAAGCATTTACACTAATAAAACACTTTAAAAAATATTTATAACTTTTCCGAAATATCCGAATATAGTTGCTTAAATTTCTTAGAAGGTACTCGTGCGTCCAAGAATTCTTGAAGAATTCTCATTATCACGCAAAATATAAACTTTCATCCCCACACTTCATAAAAAAACCTTCACAGCTACAAAAAAAATAAGTAAAAAAGGATACGTAAATTTTCCTATTAGGTATCGAATATATATAGATGCTTGATTTTTTTTTTCAAAGACACCAGCGTATTTAAACAAAGTTCCCGCACGAGTTTTCACATCATTTCTCTGATGTACAGTGATTGAAATTTTTAAAATATCTTGAATTAATTTATGATGAAAAGCTGCGAAAAATGTCATCAAATTTTAGAGCTGTAAAGCATATACGGTACAGAAACTTGGAATGTTCGGATATGACAGGCTGAAGTGAAGCCCATGCACAGGGGTGCAGAAAAGTTTACTTTCAATCCTGATATCATATGCATCATTACATGGAAGTTTGTGTTATCTAAGGCCTTCGTCGTCCATTTCAAGGCACACTGGCTCATTTTAAATGCACGTTAAATCCTCGAGGCCATTTTATTTTTGCACGCTTCCAAATATTCCTGATGCGAAGTCACACTTTTAAATTTATTTTTAAAGACAGCAACAGCCTCGATAAAAAAAAAATATACTGTATATGCATGTATATTCGTTGAGAAAATAATTGCTGAAAAATTTTCCAGGAAATTCTAAAAATTCGAGAAAAATTTTCAGGTTTCAATAAACAGTTCCGTGTGTTTTCTGTACTTGAAATAAGTTTTCTTTTCAGGAGGTTTAACAATTTTCTGTGTTGCTGGTTCAATACGCAGAAAGTGCTCATCAGCAGGGTTTTGTGGAGTAAAAATTTATCTAATTTTCCGCTCTTTCCTCCTAATGCCTGTGGCAAAGTCGTTCTTGTGTTGATTATTTTGACCTTTTCAAGGCCAAACAATATCTTTTACGCATGCATTTCATCGTTCGGTCAAAAGAAGACTGGAGAAAGGTCATATGTGATGAAAAATTCAGCGAAGGCTCCCCAAGACGAATACATTTGAATTCCTGAGCATTAAGTATCAATTTTCACATGAACTCGCGAAAGCAGCGAAACATTGAAGGACTTCGATTTTTTCCGAACAAGCTTTGATACAATTATAAGATCTTGACTGAGAACTTTATTTATTTTTATAAAAAAAAAATTACTTCAATGAACTGTGAGGCATCAACCGGGGTCTAAAATTCCCTGATAAAAGCCAAGGGCATAAATTTCCACGGAATCTCTTGATTGCTTTTTCGCAAAAACAGTTTCGCAACGACGCTGATTCGATTGAAATTTTTTCGGATGAATAAATTGTCTCTCCGATTTGGCAAAGCATTTTGTGACGATCATTCGTTGGGAGGTTGGGCTTCAGGCGAAGACATTTAATTGAATGAGCAGCATGTATATTCGAATCTTGTTGCAAAAATCCTCGTCGCGCGGATTCCCACAAAGACATTTTCAAAAATTGTTTCAAGGTCAGTGCAGATTTGAGACGCACGAAATCCCTTGAGGTTTCATTGGAAAACATTATGTTCTGTCGGCAAGAAGAAAAAGCGCATGTTCGACCGTTAAACGGGCGTAATTTAGCAAGTTATCAATACAACATTATTTACAATATCCAGTTTTCCAAAATGGACAAATATGATTCTTAAACGTTTCTAGTTCCTGGATTATGTCAGGGTTTTTGGTAATATCTCAAAAACGACATTTTTCATGCGTTCAGTGCAGAAATGGTACATATTTGACAGCATACTTTGAGTTTTGAATCCGGAGTGAAATTAAACGAACGAAAATTTGACTGAGTGAAATTCATCATCCGGAAGTTGGATTTAAGATAAAATTCCGATGCCATGAAAAAATAAAAAAAATAGTTCTTGCATGTCATATATCTTTTCGTGGTTTCTTCCAACGAATTTTTTTTTTGTGGTTTGCAGTCAGTCCAGAAACTGTGCATTTTTTTGACAGCCAATTTTGAGTTTAGAATCCCGAGTGAAATTAATTGCAAATTTGACTGAGTGAAATGCATCATCGGGGAGTCGGATTCATACGATTAAATCTCGATGCCATAACAGACAAGTATATACAGTACAGTACTTATTTGCACATATTGCAATTTTAAAATGAGGAGTTTCATTTATTTTTCTCACCAAGAGCCAACGGTTCGTAGAACTGCGCCTCGTCTCGAGAATCGCAGCCATGTTTGCGTCTGCTGGGTTCTGGATCGCCGCCATCTTCCCTGTCGTCACTAATCGTCAGGCCCGTCGCGCGGAAATTGACCCCAGGTCCCTGGGAGTGTGGGTCACTAATTTTCGGGCCCGTCTGGCCCAGATTGATTTCCCTGATCGCCCTGGGCTCAAGACAAGCCGGGGTCACTAAGCAGAACCAAACTGCGCCGGCTATTGTCGGCATATTTGCCATGATCTTCTCACTGCATCACAAATGAGCATTTCAGAAAAGATTTATTTCATGAATTGAATAAATTCCTCCGAATGCAAGTCATTCGAAAATGTTTGGAAAGGAATTTCCCATGCGATTGCATTTTCGAAAGAACCCTTGTTTAAGATCACTTCTCACTGATCACACGCACATTCACATGGTATAAATTCGAAAATTTGTTCCATGCATTGAATAAATCGCTCAAATGCATGATGGCATTCGAATTAATTCCAGATGGATTCCCCATCCGATTGTATTTTCAAAAGAACCCCAGTTTTTTAAACCCTTCTCACTGATCAAAGACACATGAAACGTTCGAAAAGTTATTTCATGCTTTGAATCTATACCTGAAATGAGAGACAGTCGAAAAAACAATTGGAGATGACATCCCCCCATTCGATTGTACAGTTTTTTCGAGAGAGCCTTAGTTAATGACCACATCTCAGTTCTCTATACGATCAAACACATATGGTGTCACGTACTGAAGCAACGCAGCTCTGGATCCGCAACCGGACGAGAAAACTGGTTGGATCTTGAGGCCAGTGAGCCTTGCAAAAATCCCGTTTTTGCGAGACTCACTGAGCCTTACTCAAGGACAAGAAGTGGTCATCACTTCTTTGATTTAATTGAAATTGGACAATCCTGAGCCAGAAAGAAATCACCTGATTTCTTCCTGACCCAGTCCAAGCACCTGGCTATAAAATCCTTCATTCCTCTTTGAGAGAAAAAGTCAGAACCTAGTGTTTAAAGGGTCTTTTAACTTTAATTACCTCATTCATTTTTTCTGAGCTAACCATTGACTCTGCCATTACAACCATTGAATTAACAGCCAATTGATGAGAATTGGGCAATGAGAATGAACTCCTCTGAAAAGAGTTTGAGTTCTTATTCAAAACTTGCATTCTGATGGCTGCACGATTCAATTCCTTTGTCTGGGATCCAATGCACCCATGACATATGGTACATTCAAAAAAGTAATTCATGAATTGAAGTAATCACTCAAATACAAGGCATTTGAAAAGAATGGAGATGATACCAGCCCCATTTGATTGTATTTTTAAAACCTTAGTTTATGATCGCTGCTCAATGACCATTGATTTTTATATAGTACATCCAAAAATTTGTTTCATGCATTTAATAAATCGCTGAAATGGAAGACATTCGAAAAAATAAAGCTTTTTTCTTGGCCCGAATCGCGTCATTGTAACAGGATTTTACTTCAATTTGTCCTGGATTTTCACAACGGAAATATGGACCGAAATTGCTCAATAAATTCAAGGTCGAAATATAATTGTTAGACCAGTATGAAAAATTTAAAAAAAAGAAACGCCTATAAAATTGTGTCATAGTGATGAACACATTTCTTCATAAAGCGCTGTTTTTATTGCGACACGGCTTTTTTTCTTGGTTTCAATGGCATGACTGTAACGATATTTTACTTTACTTTGTCCTGCAATTCCACAGCGGAAATGCACAAAATTTGTCAAGAAATTTCAGGGCGAAATATAATTGAAACACCAGTAAAGAAAAGGGTAAAGGAATGCCCATCAAATGTTGTCGTACTGATGAAAACATATTTCTTAATAAACAAAGCTCTTTTTGGTCCCATATCCATGGGATCATTGAAAAAAAATTGTACCTAATTTTCCCTTCAATTCCACAGCGGAAATGCAGAAAATACGTCAATAAATTCAAGGTCAACATATAATTGTTAGACCAGTACGGAAAAAAACATGAATGCCAATAAAATATTGTCATACTGATAAGCGCCAGCTCATCTCTATGGTGGCATGAATCACAGAGCTGTTCCATGCAAGACTCAAATTGCCATCAAGGGGATAACCTTGTTGCCAGAGGGCCTCTTCAGCATAACACACATATTTGGGCAAAGGATTTCTGCTTCAGTGGGAACAAACAAGAAGGGGCCCATTATTTCTTATTGTGTCGGTGAATGCAACAACAGCCATGCTGGCAAGAATGAGGAACCTTGAGCTCTAATAACTCACTCAGTCAGCACAAGAACAGAAAATTGAAGCATCTGGCAGCACACCCATAATCTCATTCGCCGCTGCGAAAAATGTTCCTCCCTCGTCCTATTTTGGCAATGACGCAGTTGTCGGATAACGGTTTCCAAATTGTTGTTGTTGTTTATTCAATCAAGGTCAGACAAGGTCATCAAATTCATCTGCTTTGCCATGTAGTGGAACTGCGATTATCTTCTGGACTGACCACAGAATTGATTTACAGGGAGTCTCTAAAACAACACCCTTTTATTTTTACAATTGTAGGCACAAAATCCCTCAAGGCTTCATTGAAAAATAATTTTATTTTTGTAAAAAAAAAGTAAATTTAACCTCATAAGGGTCATATTCAAAAACAATTTAATTCAGCAAGTTGATTTCTCCTTGAAGATTCTCTTTAATTTTTTTAATCAATTGTTAATTATCTATTAACAAGCTGAATACCTTGCCCTTATTGAATCATGATCACTGATTACTGGGCTTTAAGCATTTTTGTCAAAAGAAGGACCAAATTGCAAGTATTTGTATGCACTGTGATGCATCTTTTGCTCTTTTTAATGGGACAAAATGCCCTGCCGTAAAGCCACAATTTTATTTTAGTGTCAGTAATATGTAAATTAAAAATTTTTTTGCAACAAGATGTCACTGCTGTTATCTACTGTAGCCTGAGTGGTTAGATTGATATGCATGCTATTTTATTCAAGGAAAAATTTACGTATTTTCAAAAATTAATGACATCATATTTGGCCAAAGCTTTCAGCAAAGCATTAATCATCATTATTCATTAATGCCTCTAGAATATGAAAGGCGCATCATCATGAAGTGCAAATCCATGTATGAAGAGTAAGAGGCAATATTGCTGAGCACAGAGGGCCCATATTTTGTACATCAGCCTCAATCCAATTATGAGTCCTGATTGAGTACTTAGTCATTATTGGCAAGAGCACTTAAGTTCAATGAACTGAGTAGAATTGCAAGTGTATCTCTTAACGCCCCAGCATGTAGTCCAAAGGGACGAATTTCCTAGGAAATTTCAATCCAACTTGACTGCTTCTCTACAGAAACAATTTCCCATAGAGCTGAGATTGAAATGTTGTGGGATAAATCATTGGGGTTCCTATTCCCCCTGGGGAAAGCATCTGTGACACACAAGCATTAGCACTATGATTGCCTTTCTCTTCATCCCACATGGCCTGAGGCACTATAAGAAGGAAACCCCCACCCCCTCTCTCACTGTCATTCCCTCTGGAGTGTTGGTCTCTGAATGATAAGCGAATTAGTCCCTAGACACTAGGCAAAAGCCATTTCTTCAGCTACACCACAAATGGCAAGAAATAAACCAAAAATATTTGCGCTTAGGTTCATCCAAAGGCATTCATCACAATGAATACTACAGTGGGCCCTAGGATTTGGACGCATACATGGTCATGAACCTTGTCCCTAAGTCATCGGAATGTCCACATGTTGGACATCGTTTTCCCACTATAATGGGGATGTTTTTAATTTTTATCTGGTAGATCAGTAAATAAAAAAAATCCAATCCTCAAATTGAATAATTTTTTTCCCCCAAAGAAACATAAAATAAAAAGGAGAAGAAAACCACACGCAATCCAATCTTTTGGCATATAAGAAGCAAATCATCAAGCTCAATATTAAGAAGCAAATAAAGGTTGCCAAACTAGGGTTGAATTGCAGTTCAGTCAAATTGCAAAGCACTTCCTGAAATTCAAAAATATCAGCAGAAAATGCAAAAAAGTGGCCAAAGCAGGTAAAATTGTGGGGCAAAGGTTAAATTGAAAGTCAACCTCCCTGAAAATTAGACTGTTGAATTGCAGAAAGGTTTAATTTCAGGAGGTCAAATTGAAAGGTACCACCTGTAGAATTCTTACTATATCCTGAGCACATATGATGAAAAATTTTTAAAAAGGACCATAATTAGCCTTTTTTGCTCATGAAGTAGGGTAATTTTAAAATTTAAACAAATTTCAGTATCTTTAAATTTAAAAACAGCTCCATTTCTTCAAAAATATGACCATTTTTAAGAGTAAAATGTCTCAATTTTCCAATACGAAAAATCTTGAAAGTGTCCATATCTGGAGTAATTGATGTCTGTATGTTGCGGACAAATTTTTTCAACTCAAAGAGTCCCTAAGCAGAATTGTCAGTATGTTGGGGTTTCCCATTTTGAGGTCCCACTGCACTTTAAAAAATGTAATCACCCGTAAAGCTTCCCATGAAAAAGTCAGCTAAGTTGCGGAATGGACATACTTTATACATTGATGCGTCAGAAATCAAATCCTACCGAGATACAGTATCAAGTTTTTCATAAGGTACTGCATATTGTTTTTGAAACAAAGTTCATGCATTAAATTCACAGGTACAGTGTTACTCTAGCTAACAAACTTGATGTTTGTAGAGTTTCTGCACTGATTTAAAAACAGAGATCCAGCTTGCAATTGTTTTTGAGGGAAAACACTTGAAATTTTCCTAAAAAATAGACTGAAAAAATTGAATCCATTTTTTAGGGAAGCTAACAAACAATATATTTGATCAACATTATTATAATGGGACCAATTGCATCCTTCTGCCATCAAAATCACATTCTATGCACACACAAGCATGGCTTGAAACATTTAAGTCATATTTTTATCCAAGCATCCACTAATTGTTCCTGCTGTTTCTCATGAATGGTATTCATAATTTCATGCATGTTTGGGTTGTTTCTAAGTTTTACGCATCATACAAACAGCTACAATTATGATTAATTTTTTAAATTATAAAATTCTTTAAAATGTGACACAGATCTTTCAATTGTTATGCACATTTTCTATATTTAATTACAAGCTAAAATTAGGCTATTTCCAGATGAAAGCCCTGACGAGTGCTTGAGTAGCTGGAAGGAAGGTGAAATAAATCAAAGCTTTTCTGAATTTCAGTTGTTCTTGCTGAATGAAAAATCCCACCAATATAAATTAGTTTTCTCTCACACCTGTTACCACTTTGATTGGAAAACACTGGCTTCATATGCTTTCTTTTCCAAGGGAACTGCAAGAAAAAGCTCAGTCTTCCGAATCTTTTCCCTTCTTTTCAAAACCACTCTAGCGTGTCTCCATCTGGCTTAGACCCAAAATAAAAGCATCTTTCTCTGCGAGATATTCAATCCAAGATGAAGTTATATTCCAAGGAAAAAATCTCTTCTGTCTTAGCTCTACTATACGAGTTCAACTCAACGATTCTCACGTCAGACTCTATTAATTGCCCACTAGAGCAGCGCAATAATGGAGAAACTTGCGAGAAGAAACTTATCCAGAAGAACGTTGGCAAACTTTCAAGCGAAAAAAGTTTTTCTGCTGGGAAATAACGGAACAAGAAAAAATATTCCTCACTATTAGCAGAGTATGTTATTTTTTTCAGAGAAGTTCACGTTTTCACTCAAACATTTTCGTGCAGCTTATCTGCTACAGAAAATAAATTTTTAAACATTCATCGCGTTTAAGAGGCGTAAAAGTAGTTCGCTATTACATTTTTTTTGCTAATAAAACGGAAGTGAAAATGTATCATCCTTCTTGACTTTTAAATACCAAAAGTGAGTTTGTAAGCACCGAATATAGGTTGTTTTTTTTACTTATAACTTTGTAACTACCGCAGGTACTCCGCACTTTCATCAAGCGATGATGTAAAGAAAAAAAAAAACGTTTTTCTGATGAAACGGAAGTATTGCAGTGGGGGGTGTAAACATTGCTTAATGGATCCTCGCACTTGGTGGTCCTTCAATAGTTGGAACTGCTGAAAAAAGAGCAGGAAGGACGTAGTAATGACCTACATTGTTTAGGAAATAGTCTAATAATGACCTGGATAACCTCAAGCAAAAATTCGCTCATCCTCCATGAAAAATAATAATTCTTCAAAAGCAGGGACAAGTTCTTCCAGTGAAATATTGTAATCTAGTCCAGTGTTCCCAATGGTCCATGGTCCAGCACCGGTCTGCAAAAATCGTTTGCTGGTCCATGGGAAATTTTCTTCAGCATAATCAGCTCATAAAAAATGTGCAATGAAGTCTGTAATCTTAATCTGCAATTTTGGAAAAGCAATGGCAGTTGAAATTATCTGATGAAAAATAAAATTTGGCTTATCTCCAAATGGCACTTCAGGCAACACCGTTTGCAATAAATTACTTCAATTTTCAATTCTGAGAAACCTTTCTTCAAGCCAGACTTGCTACTTTTTCAAGACATTCCACTGTAGCTGCTTCATTGGTTCTTAGCTTGATTTTTGCAAAAAAAAGGGAAACTTTTCAAATATCTGCCTTAAAGTCTTTCAAACCAAACTTTTTTGAGTCTGCAAACATTTGATTAAACTTCGCTGGTCTGCAGACAATGATTTGAAAACTTTCTGGTCTGCAAAAAATGTTGTAGAAATTTACTGGTCATGGGCCCAAAGAGGTTGGGTAACACTATGTAGTCCAGTGTTCCCCAACTTTTTTGGACCCGCAGACAGTCAAAATGTCCATAAAATGTTGCAGACTCACAAAAGTTTTCCTTGAAAGACTTCATGGCAGGTATTTACAAGTTTCTGATTTAAAAAAAAATCAGTTAAGCAGCAATGAAGCAGCGATAGCTGAATGTCATCAAATTTTCAGGAAGGCGGGTTTGAAGAAAGGTTCCTCAGAATGAAAAAATTAAAATGACCAATATCTATATCAGCAGGGGAAAATTTGTCTGAGGTTTCAAGAGACAAGCCAAATTTTATTTTCATCCGATAATTTCAACTGCCATTATCCTTCCAAAATGTTGGGTGAAGATTAAAAAAAATTCATCCCTACTTCTGATGCAGGCATTTTGCTGAAAATTTCCCACAGATCTCCAAAAAATGTCTGCGGACCAGCGCTGGTCCACGGACCATGGGCTGGGGAACACTGATCTAGTCCATATATTGTTGTCTGCATAAAATGTGCAGTATACAGTACTATTATTTAGACTTGACTCATCTTGCTCTACATGGATTCAAACCACAACTTTCCTCAGTTGAATTATTCAGCATTAATTCTGAATCAAAGACCCCAAAGATGGGCCTGAAATTCAATAAACCAGGAATTATGCAGATATTGACTGCACAGGCGGGAGGACAAAATGAGATTTCTGTTCTCCTTCAGAACCTTGATGGTTTTGCCACAGGCGAATTATTCATGAAAGGGGTAGAATTCCTGTCATAGAAGACTATTCCACAAAAGACAAATAAATGGACAGTGGCTCATTAAAATGCAGGGTTCTTTGTCAATGTGAATTTCCTTAATGTACACATAATTTCGGAAAAAGAGCAAGAAATTCCTCATTTTGTTCTTCTCTCCACAATCACTATACAGTAATTTGCAGATACAGTAAAATCTGGCTATACCAAAACCTTTCTGATCCTTGACAACACATTTGAAATAAAAGTTTTACAATTAGACAGAAACAAGATTGAAGCTATCCTATACTACCTATAAAGACTATTGATTAATTCCGCATTATACATTTGTTTTAGCTGGATTTCTGGTTAAAAGATATATTTTATTTCATAACACATTCGTTTACCATGATTTTGCTATGATTTCAACAATCATGAAATTTGATAAACTTTAGTGCGGCATTTGGGTCCAGACATATAAAGAATATGACTGACATACAAAATTGAATGTCACATTGTTTCAATCGCCCAAAATGATAAATTTGTTCAACAGACAAATCTTTGAAGAAAGATTGCTTGAATCTAATTTACCAATAAACAATCATTTAAAAAAGTTGCCAAGGCAAGACAAACATTTTAAAGGAAGGTTATTAAGAAACCCTGCTAAAAATGTTTCCATTTTTTGGTAATACATGAACAAAATTGCATCCCTCTTTCTGAAGCGAGTACTGCATAAAAATCTCTTGAGGATTGTGAAAATCAAATGGTTCAATGAAACCTCAAGATGAAATTTTGCTTTTTCACAAAAATAAATTTGCATGATGAAAATCATACAGGAATTGAATAGATTTTTTTTTAAACCAGGACCTCAATTTCCGTACTTGAAAATTAGTTCACCGCAGTGGGTTTTAAATCCATCGTGGCCCATGGCAGTGTTTGTTTTGTGTCCATGCAACTGTCTTCTGTATAGCCCTGTGTGTCAATCAGCCTTAGTAAACCCCAAAATTGCGAGGGATTTGCCCATTCCACTCTGCATTCCTTTGCTTTCTGCCACGGAAACAATAACCAGGGCAAAACAAGCTCCGCACCCCACATAGTAGAAAGCACAGTAACCAGTAGGCATAATTTGATTACTCCGCACATGCAAGGGCAATGGCAATCCCGAGAATGAAGCTTCTTGCAAGACGCATATTTAGCACCCAAAAAAAAGAGAACGAAATAAGACACATCTTCAATCTCAGGTTCTGGAACTGCGGATTTCTGGCTAGAAATCTTCTAGAAATCTGAAATCCCTCCACCCTTCCGCTACAAAAAGCCAAAAATTGTTCCGCTACATTTCCATTAAATGAGCTTTAAAATTTTAAAAAGAAAAAAAGGTACATGTTGTTTTTATTTTTCTGGAAATGCAGTGAAATCTCAATGCATCGAAAGTAAAAAAAAATATTAACAATAATTTGTGAGGTACCCTCGAGTATATATAGTCGAAAACGTATTTAAAGTCCATGCTACAACAATCTTCTGTAATAAAGGGGTTTTCCAGGTCCCAAGGCATTATTTTTAGACTCTAGAAATAGCAAAATATAAGTCCTAGGAATATAATCTCTGATCACTTCCCCGAAAGCTGTTGCTAAAAATGCCCTTCTCAACTTCCAAGAATAACAGCTAGGAAATAAGAGTTATATTTTTCTAAATTCTCTCACGCGATTGAATTACCTTTCCTGTGATCCCTCGTAAATATTTTACCGCCATGAACTTATTACGTCATTTTTGGAACAGAAAAGCACAATCAACCGAAATAAAATCGAGATTGACATTGTATGTAGACTCTATAGAGAATACTGAAGGTCCATATCATTTCAGACATTTTCCAAAAAAACGTGTACCATTCAAAACATCTTTATAATAGCACTATTACAAACAAAAAATTTTCCAAACAGAAAGCCATCATCAAACGGGCTAAAATTCGTGATTAAAATTTCACGCACGATGCCCGCAAAATCTGAAGATGACGTTTCGCACAGAACCTTTCGAGCAATTTGAAGATGGGATCCCGGGAGTCTCCAGTATAATTTTAAAAGAAAACCTACCAGCACAACGACGAACATGGCCTAGGTTATTTATGCGACAACCCTTGTGGAATATGATAATATAAGAGGAAACAGGACCCGGAAATACGAGACTTCCTCCATAGAGATGATAAGAAGAAATCGCTGCTCGCTTCTGCTCAGCCCAGCAGAGCTTGAGGGATCTCAGTCTCGCTCAGCTTGACCTCGTTTGACCAGCACTCGCTTCAAGGCACAACAAGACCAACACATTCTCCCCCCAAAAAGAACAGAAGGAAAAAGTATGTATTTAAAATGAGAAAATCCGGTTGTCGCGAAAGTTTGCAGTAATGAAATCAAGAATCCGTTGAAATATGAGCGTCGGGGAAAAAAAAAGATTTTCGCGCTGAGAGAACTTTCAGTACTTCTTTGAGCCACAAATATTTCATCGCACTTATTGCATTGAATTGGTATAAAAGATGAAAAAGGATTTCAAAATTCCGGAAAAAAATGCTTATCATTAAAAAATAAAAGCTTTCAATCCCATCAAAAAAATTACCGACGACTTATTCATATCCAAGAACATAAAGGGAATTTAAACATTGAATGCACGTTTTTTTTCTCGAGCTACTAGGTGTCATTCATTGCTTGACTCTTCAATTTTAAAATTTCAAATTTTGCGAGACCGTGGAATAAGAAATTCAATAACATTTTACAGAAGACGACTTCGTAAGATTCTGTCTCGACTCTTCGTCGCTTCAGATGCATCAAAAGCTTTGAAATAAAATAATTCACCAAACTTCCCTCAATAAAAAACTCTCGAAGATGTAACATTCAATCTTCATCCTCACAAGGGCTTCAACATTGACAAACTAAGATGAAAATAGAAAGAAAAAATTTTGAGGAGGGAAAATGGTACCGTACACTAAACAGAAAGTATGATACTTCAAAATTCAAAGAAAAATAGCCAGATTGTTTCCATTTACGCTGTTTCGAATAGTGAATCTAACTTATCGCCTAGAATATTTCATGGGTTTTTCACTCATTATATGTATTTTACCACGTTTCGCACAGAACCTTTCGAGCAATTTGAAGATGGGATCCCGGGAGTCTCCAGTATAATTTTAAAAGAAAACCTACCAGCACAACGACGAACATGGCCTAGGTTATTTATGCGACAACCCTTGTGGAATATGATAATATAAGAGGAAACAGGACCCGGAAATACGAGACTTCCTCCATAGAGATGATAAGAAGAAATCGCTGCTCGCTTCTGCTCAGCCCNAATGTGCACCACATTTAAGGTTATTTTTTGCTTTTTTAAAACGTGGTTTTTTAGATTAATTTTTTAATCTACTATAATTATTATTATTATTTCTCAATAAGCGTGGTGCGTAGAAAATTGGCAGATGAGCTGACTTATGGATCAAAACAAAGCTTCTCATCTCTCACTTCAAAAGTGTTTCAAAGAAAATGTCGATAATGCAGTACTTTACATTGAAAAATGATTATAAACATCTCCAAAATATCCATCTGAACTGCATAACAGGCGAACAGCATTTCATACAAAGCCGCACGCAACTGGGACAACATTTCCAATAATCCCCAACACGTTGCTCTTCACGGCAACTCATCCTCCGGATAAATTTGCTTTAAGCACGCACACCAATAATGTCAAATGATTCAAACCCATATTTCGAAATGGATACCGTTCAAATGAGATTTGAATCAGCTATCATTTATACCGCTCTTTTCAATTTGACAAAAATTCAGAAATACATTGCAGCTGGACAGTTCGTCAACCTTTCCTTCTGATCCACCCAAGTCCACATTCCAACACAAGCACAGCAAATACTGTAATAGGAGGAACACTTCACCCATTTATTCAATCAAAATAAAATTTCAGCAGCATAAAAAAAATTTTTCGGGAAATTATGCGGACCCAAATTGAATTCCACAGGAATATAAAAATGCATGACACGAACGAGGTCCAGCGTCTAGGACTGGATGGAGAAACCTATTAAGAAGCAGACATGAGTGGGGTGTACCACGTTTTCTTTACCAAAAATAAATTCATAAATATACAGTATGTACAAGAAACCCAGTCAACCCGAGCCCGTGGAATCCGGGCCCCGAACTGAAACCCCCGGGTTCCTAACCCAGCAGAGGCACCACGACCCCGTGATATACGCACTCATCCATTCGCCCGCCTGTCCTCTACTCCCCATGCAACCCCCATAAGTAAGAAGGAAGAAAAAAAAAAAAGGAAAACCCGGGTTTCGGAACCCTATACCCGTCATACAGCCTCTCAAGCACTTCTGTTATTATTTCCTCACTCACTTCCCCGGAAAATAAAGAAATACTGTACTGTACTTGCCTCTTATTTTACTGGGCAGAAATAGAAAGGAAACGGAAACTTGTCTCTCCGCAAAGCGATGACAGCATGGACTTGAAAAATTGCGATGACTATTGATGCGGCAAAAATAAAAAAAAATTAATGTGCATTTTTATGAATGGAATGCAGCAATCGACCGAGCTACGAAGTTGACATCTATCTATATATGGTATGCGCATTGATATTTTGCTGAACAAAAATTTTTCGCAAATGTAAGTTCTGGTCCGAGTGAAGATGTTTTAGCATCCAGCAGTTTTCCTTTTCTTGATACTTTGGAATCAAAATTTTCAACATGAAACGTGCTATCCAATTATTGACATTTGCTGGACGAAGATTTTCGAAAATATTTTAAATTCTGGATTTCCGTCTAGGATTTTCGAATCACGATTCTCGAAAGGAAAGCTGCTTTGATACTGAAAAAATCGTCAGCAGCTATGGACCAGAATTTGCATTTGAAAAAAAAAATATCCTCGTTCAGCAAAAATCAATTCGCACAGGATGGAATGCCCAAGACGCAATGACCGAAATAGAGATAATTATTATTACCGAGCACAACAGCCGAGACTATATCACTTAATTGATCCAATTAATCCTCCGGAGTTTCTGCTGAGTACATCAGTACTGTAATGCGCATCGAACCTCATCCGACACCTGTTATTGATGAATCAGGAAAATCTCCTCTGGCAATTTATGATGAATATCTTGTACAGTACTACAGTATTTCCATTTACAGTATGTGATTTTCAAAAACTGATTCATTAGCTCTTGTCATAAAAAATTAAGCGCACAATTGTTGAATGATGAGGAACCAGCAGAAGTGCAGTAAAGTACACGTATTCTGTGCCGGAAGAAAATTGACAGTTACAGTATTTAATCCGTGTTCGACTTTTGCGTCGCACAACCAATTCATTTTATTCTTATTCTCAGAAAAACGCAAATTGATTCCAAAATGTGTCGAAACTTTATGGGATCTTAAAAAATGTATCCTGCCTCTTCGGATTGGAAAACGGTTTTAAATGATCCTGCATTTAGCTTCAAACCAGCTACAGATTTCTTATTCACAGCTTTCCCTCTACCGTATTTTTCTAAAATAGCCCACTGATAGATGTTAGAGCAGAATGGATGCAAATTAACTAATAATGTATTGTAATAAGCCAGATCATAGACATTTCTGTTTCAAATCCTAGAATTGTGGAATCTTGGAAATTCCTCTGACTCATCTGGTATTCGATTTATTCCTTATCCGGACAGAAATGAATAAACAGAAAACAGGGTATTTTCGCAGTTTGAACTGATCGTATCAAGCAAAAAGCTCAATTAAAATTAAGTTCCACGTAAAAAGTTCACAGAATTTTTCCAAGATGTGCGGTATGCATGCGATACGTGGAGAAAACCCGATGCGTCATTTAAATATTGTTTTTTTTTTAATTTGTTATTCACGGCTGAGGTTTTATTGCAGCAGCGATTCTTCATTATATGCCCTTCAATCGACACTTCGGTGCAACTCAGTAAATAAATAAAAAGCAACAATACAGTATAACTAAAGGAAATTCCAGATATGGCCAAAAAAATGTCTGAAGGTGAACATTACTGCATATAAGCACAGTGACCCCGCATAATCATAAGAATAATATGTTTCAGCATGAAATTTCGAACAAAATTTCAGCATGAAAAACAAGATTTGTCCACCTTCTAGTTTTAAAATATTCAAAATTTTCCAGACACTAAAAAAATATTCTTGATGAACAGTATAAATACTTGTACATATATTTTGGAAATTTGTCGGCATAGAAGTTGTAGAACAAAATTCAAGCCTTCCTGGCAATCATAAACTTTCCTAAAAGTGTAAGGGCTGAACGAAATTACCTGATTTCCTTTTATTCTGCAAAATTATAACAGAGTCTATTGAACCCAAGGTTTTCAAGAAAGCGCATCCTTGTGTGGGAATTAGGTAATGCAAATTTTAGAATTAGGATCATAGAGGGGTAGTATTGAAATAGCTCGGGTCACTTCTAGTTAAGTTCAACTATCTCCATGGATTTTGGAAGATTTAAGCTTCTGTGAGCAGATTAGGCAGCCGCTTGTACACTACATACATATATAGAGCTCAAGTTTCCCCCTTTCAAGCATGAGATTCAGGGTCTGAGTTCGAGCCCAGGCGGACATAAACCTGAGATGGATGAGAATGTGGAGACAAATATACATTATTTCAACTGGCCTTTTCATTGCAGCGTCCGATTTCAAGCCTTGTTTAAATAATACAGGGTTGAGTACCTGACCTCGGAGCTCAATGGGTCTGCGCTGCTTGGATCAATACATAGAAGCAGGATGGATGACTTGTTTGTCAAAAATGATTAGACCACTAAAATACGCAGGAATATTACTGTGCAATACCAATTACAGTACTATGAAATCATTGTGTGATTTATTCCTGTAATAATTTATTATTAACAGAGCATTTTCTTTTGGACACAAATCTGATTTTAGAGCACTGAAAAACAAAGCAGAGCAGATCCAAACGCCATAATCAGAGCATGTCCACAATTGTAACAACCATCTTTGGCTTGAAGTTCAATGTTTTGAAATTAAAGATACATGATTTAGGGACTGAATTAAAATGTCATGCCTGAGAAAAATGAGACGTTGACAAAAAGTGAGGTTATTTTTTTCAAGTACAGTACATTGACTAATGTTTGTATATGTCCACTTTGGAGGAATGCGCAAAAATTCTGAAGAACTTCATTGTCCACTGGAATGTTTGATTGGTGATTATTTAAAAAAATTAATGGATTTGATTCTTCAGAAGATATCTGAGGCATGAGTAATAATAGAAAAAAAGCATTCCAGAGATAGACTCTCTACAATTATCTTGCCCACAGCAGCTTACTTACTGGAATTAATTTCATTTTTTTCCATATGGTTCCTCTAATACAAAATTCTCTCCACAAAGAATTTTTTATAATCCCCTGAATCTTGTTGCAGAGAGAGAGTATACCTGTATCAGAATTCTCATTCTATGAATATCTTAACCTGCAGTTGATTCTATCAAAGAACCCCATCAAACTCAAAAGCTCTCCCAAGTCCTAACCTACAGTAATTGCTAATTTATCATCATCTAAAAAGCAGGTTATATTTCAGCAAATTCAGGCGAAAATTTGACCACACTCAGTAAATAAAAGCTTCTCTATAGCAATCCAATGAATTTGAGGAGCTATATAGACCTGAGAGAAACATGCTTTGGATAGATGAAGAAAAACGAGTTGTTATATATAAAGCAAGCATGACGGAGAGGGACAAGTGTGTATGCGGGCTCCGGCTGCTTTCACATACGAGAGCACCAGAAGATATTAGGCTGCCTTGGACTAGTGCCAACTCCGTGTCGCAGTGGTAAGGCGCAAATTAAACAACTTCCATCTTCCCGCTTCATTAAGCCCATTTCAAGCCAGTCGGACTGGTAGCTTAATTCGGTGTCATCAGCCGCGTAATCCGGGTTAATTGGAATGCATCCAATTAGCCACTTGTGAACATGTTCCGGGATATCCGATCCCTGATTGTTTGATCCATCGCCCCGCAACCGAGCAGTGTATCTCGCGGAATAAAACTCGGAACACTTCGAACGTCACTAATTCAATCACGTTTCTAATCTTCTAAGCCTCTCCTGATCTGTATGTGTTCCACCATGAAATTGGCGGCCTAATTTCATCCACGGTCGCGAAATCATTGATTTTGTTTTACTCTGCTTATCTTGAAGCCAAGCTTGCACTGTACTGTATATATTTAATCCCGCGAACGTCGTTCGAAATAATGCTGGTTTACTATACCGTGAATATTCGTTAATTATGAATTAATCTCCGAATCGGCACGTTTCGAACGTCACTCACGATTTTAGGAATCCGGAAACCTGCTTCTACATTAGTTTTCGTGCGAATAATAAATGTCAAGTTTTACATGATGTGCAAGACCATGAGTCATTGATATCGTAACAAAATGTTTCATTTTGTTGCTTATGTATGATCATATCCTTTGTTTGGGAGTTCTTTCTGGATTCAAATCCATTGCATAGTACTGGTGAACGTTATTATCATAGCTCACAGCCGAAATTCCTTCTGTGGGATAAATATAATACTACTGTATCATCATTCCGTGCTAATCTGACATCATGCTACGTCGCTAACTCGTTCGATATTCCGTTAATTATTTTTCAAGAATTTCCCTAGTACAAACTCCGAAGAGGGACATATGCGATTTACCGGTAATCACGACAAAAGACGTTGTTGTCTCTTTTTAGTTTTTTCATTCTGGAGGTATTCTTTTTGAAATTTTAGTACGATGTATAAAGAGGAAGAGGAACTGATTTGAGTTTGGAAAGAAAAGCCTTCCCTGCCTTCAAGCACAGTATAAAAACTGAAAGCACAAAATTATAAAATTCCCCATGATTTACACTTTTTACAGCATTCCAACTTGCAACTAAGTTTTACTTAGTGGAAATCCTGACTAAAAATTAGCTTTTACTGCACGGTGCCGGAAATACATAATGTGTTTAAACGAATATTCCCTTTAATTATATCAATTGAACTAATCAGGAACCATCGAAAAATGTTGTGATCACGGCTGAAAACGAATTTTTCTCGTCTTGAAATAGCACGTTCACGGATAATTTTCAAGTCTTAGCGTTGCATTTGAACCTCAACATGCTAAAAAAAACTCTATTTCAAAAGGGAATTCTGTATCTTATATTCAAACGTCTTATCAATGAAGACGTGTTTTACTGTGGTATAGTAATACTGTACAACCGTTCCCAGCCTCTTATTAAAACGAAACTGGGACTTCAAACGTAACGGGGAATCCCTAAATTGTTTGTCGAAGTGAGTTATCACCTTCCAATATTTAGCTTCAATATCACTATTCAATGGAAATAATATGGAATTATTCGGTCGAAATAATGACAGCTTTCTGCTGAAGACTGGATGTTCGTGACTAAGGAAGCGAGGACTTATGTTTTCTTTCTGATCAGTTTGGTACGCGATTGATGTACGGGATGTGTTTCTGTGCAACACTGATAACTTTATCCAGGGGAGCAGAAAAATTGTCTTCTTTTTTTAAGTGAAACTGAAGTTTTCCGATTCAGTCGAACGTTTTCTGCCGAAGAAACGTGCAGCTGTCTCTCAAGATAAATGGAGAAAGCAGAAAGAAAATCGAATCCGACGTTAACACACAGCTTTCTTCGGGTGGAAAGCTTTTCGGAAACGGCTTCAATGGATTTCACCCAATCGGAAACGAAATCGCGGGGGTTCCTTGAAGAGCGGATTTTTCACAATAGCACCAGAAACTCGTCTTTGGTTCACTGCGAATCCTCACTGAGGTTTCAGTGAGATTCCCCCTAGGCATTGTCCTCACCAACCTGAACCTTATTTGGGGGAAACAGTTCGGTTCAAAAATGTAATTAGGAGACCTTTGAGAGCTGTTCAGTGTTCACATACAATATTAAATATTTTTTCTGTTGTTGCTCATGTTTGGCCATGTTTTTAATGTTTGACCGGATCCTTCGAGTAAGACAAGCATCTTAGTTTTTCCTTTAGACTTTTGGAAAATGCCCATCCCTGTAAATGATGCAATCCGAGTGCGCTCACTTGAAAAATAAAGTACTCCAGTCTTGTTTTTGTTTTACTGCATATGAATCATTTAAATAGAACTCAGAAAACATATTTTGGAAGCTGGAAAATTTTTTTTTATGAAATTTGCACAACATGATACATGCATTGCATGACTCGATTGTCACATCCATCTTTTCCTGAAATGTTGATTTAAAATGTGTTTGATTATAATGTGACCTTGTTTTTTGTCCAAATGTATTTTGAAAAGGGGCACATGGTACTTATATAAATATGATAAGCACCCCTTCCTACTCCACATTGAAAGAAGCAAGCTGGTGTATTAGACACTATAAGAAATTATTTTATCCTTTCAAGAACCATTTGCAGTTTTAAAAACATTGGTAAGAATGGTCCTCAAGTTTTCATATTGAAAGTTACTTGTCAAATGTACGTGCCAAAAATAGGGTGAGCATTTCATTCATGACCAGGAGGTGGTGCACTTCAAATACAGTGGGACCCTAAGATGTGGATGTAATTGGTGGTTGGACTGTGTCCCTATGCTGGAACATCCAAATTTTGGACCATGTCTTCTCACATAGACTTCAAAGGGAATATTTTTCTGGGTTATTTTATGGAGCATTAATTAAGAAAAAGTCACCCCAAAAGTTAAAAAATATTTTTTTCAACTTCAAGATACAGAAAAGGAATTTACAGAAGAAAACCACAAGTAATCTGATATTTTGGCATCAGAAGGAGCTGCAGAAGCAAAGAACAAGAACAGGCTTTACTATAATGAGCACACCGAATTAAGAAAAAACAGAAAAACACATTATTAGTTGGCTTGTGTTTCTGACACTATTTCTTTCAGTGCTGCAGGTAAAAATTCCCAGTTGACCTCCCAGCAAATTTGACCATCGAATTGCAAAACAGACAAATTTCAAGGTTTCACCTGTATTGTCTATAAAACTCTGGATGTTGGGTCCAATTTTTTAAAGATTCAAGTATTCCCAAGTTGAACTATCCATATATGTCAGGGTATCCACATTTTGGGGTCTTATTGCGCAGTGTTGCATAATAAAAGGGAATTTTTCAGCAGAGAAGATGGGGCCTTTCTTTGGGGAGTGACATGATACATGGAGTAAGGAATCTTAGGATTTAAAGAATCTGAGATAAACCAACTCTTCAGTCCCAGCTCAGCAGGAACAAGTTTGCTGGGAAAATGCAAAATTTGGACAAAAAATATCACCAGGATTTCATTCTGATGTTCAGCCAATCTGTGCATAAATCTTCGAAAAAATTATATTTTCTCAAGCATGCTTTCAACACAAACATTTAGGCTCTTTACAGTCTTCATTCTATGCAAAATTAAAAATGACCATCCTTATCTTATACTGTATAATGCCTGCATTTGTGAGTACAGTATGCTCAAAGGAAACATTTGGTTACTTCCGAAAGACTTCATAATTTTTCCAATTTGTATTAAATGGCAGAAAATACTGAAAAAGTGAACTTTGTTCCATATCTCCCACAGTTGCAGACTTCATACAAACCAAAAATGTCTTGTGTAAACTGTGCCTAGAGCGATCAAATGACGTTTATCCACCAAAAAAAAACATGGTTTGGCCTAAATTCCATTGCAATATTTTCAAAAGCGAAAAATGTCCCTCCATTGAGTATGAAGAAATCATGTATAGTCTGCAGCAGTGGTTTATCGTTTGTATATCCTTGAGAAATGTCCTTCACAGCACATACAGAACAAATTACGCGAAATAGACTGACTGCCAAATCCTTGAAAAGACAAGGCTCAAAACAATCAATAATATAAAAAGCATATTTTTTGTATCTATATTTTACTTGAAATATGAAGATGATAGCAGTCGAATTTGTCGCATAGGTTCATTCAGTCAATACCTATTAGGACTCAAAACATGATAGGATAGCATGGGTACTATCTCCATCGTCCAGGGAAGATTTACAGCGAAACAATTGTGGATGGTTTCAATGATATTGGAACACTAACCTCATTTAAAACGTCTCCAGATTCAGACACAGCATAGGTTTCACCACGATTCCTTCTCAAAGATGCGCACTTCGTCGATTGTGAAAAGATCTGATGATGAAATGAAAACAAAGGAAGAAATCGTATCACAAAGCGGAACACATCAAAGCTGTGCTTAAAAAAACTGTTGAGCCTTTTTGACGGGAAAGCTCCAATTGATCGAGAAATATTGCATCATTGATTCAAAAATTGTTCATACAGCATTTTCTAGCCAGACTTTCCTTTTTTCGAGTTTCAAAAAATCCGTTAGAATTCATGAACGCATGGAATATTCAAGAGAAAATATGAACTATAAGTCGGCGATACCAAAGTTAGTAGATCCGGTTCCATCGAATCGGAAGGCCACTATTATGTGAAATACAGTACTGTACTGTATCAATAAGTCAAAAATATAATGGCTGTTTAGACAGTGGTTCCAGACCGAAAGTGCTTCAATTTGGTGGGAAAATTTCAACAAGGAATCCTCGTAAATTACCGAGGACTCCTGGGAAATTCCAAAAATTTTACTTGTGACAAGAGTGAAAATTACCTCGTAATTTTTACATTTACTGGCGATGGAACAAAAATGCATCACCTCGGCAGAAAAGTTCGCTCGTCATCTCATGTCATCAAGATCAACGGAGACAAACTGTCTTCATTTTTCTAGTTCACTGGTCTTCAGATAGACTCACGAAATCCTTTGATATGCTTCTGAGCCTGTTCCGGTAAACAATCTTCCACCGTGAAGGAACACGAAAATGTGATAGTCGAATCACCCTTTTTGATATCAACATAAAATTGAAACTTCGACAACATTTCCGGAGCGGATTCTGACTGGCCAGCAGAACCTTCAGGCACGTTTATCCGTTTCCACATAATGATTCACATCCATCAGCTCGATCTTAACTTTACCCAATAAAAAAATTATGCTGAAAATTTTTTCTTCAACTTTTGTCGCTCGGAATAAAGTAAAACTCACACTTCGTTCTGGATAGTGCGCTGAAACACGACGCGACTGTCGTCCACGGTTAGGTCGAAGGAGCGCAAGCAGTCTTGGGCAAAGGTGAAGTCTTCTGCACTTTCTTCACGGCGATTTCTTCGTTCACAAATTCCGCAAGCTTTTGGTCGCCTGAATTCAGAAGGAATTTAGGATAAATATAACGTAAACAACACAAAATAGTTCAACGCACCCCCCCCCCCCCAAAAAAAAAAGGATCTCAGACGAATTGTAGGTTTAAAAATACTGTATTACTGTATATACGCAGGGTCCGCTCAGAGTTCACCTATAAGAGACGTGGATGCCAGCATTACTCTCTATAATGGGATGAAGCTTTCCTTATAATTCTTCTCGATTTGGAGTGTTTCCTAGTAATGTGTTGAATTACACTTCACGTCAAAAATGTTTTGTTAGGAATTACTCAATAACGTATTTTACGTATACAGTACCTGTAACACTAATTTACAGAATAATTTAAGCGAGCGGATCAGCCATTCAATAGCGAAGATAGCTTCACATCATCCTGTATATGCCAAGGTATTAGCATTGTGGTTCGAGATCCAGCAGTCACACCACTTTCATCAAACACAGTCATAGTAGATTCATCAAATACATGTACTCCTCAATGAAAAATAACCTAGATTCACCAAAAGTGAGGACACCATATTTACTGATGGAACTGATGACGCTTTCGAAAATGGAAAACTAACCTTTGGCTTCCGTGCAGTAACCATGCATTTGCGGGATAACTGTAGGATTCTACATTCGAACATTTTTTCCTAGATGTCGTCAGCAGTGACTTGAACAAAATGTAATACACCAGAGTATGAGCTTTTGCAATACTGCACAGTACAGTATAACAGTACAGTGCAATGCTGTATTTCGTCTTCCTATTTAGCTGTTATTCACACATGAGGCTTGATTATATTCGTCAGAGTATATTCGCCGCCCACTATTAAAACTGAGAAACTGTTCGCTGGTCATCAACTGATGGGAGGTGTATGCATCCAACGAGATAAATCTTACCATTCTAGTTTAGAAACCCTAAAATATGTAGCGGTACAGTATTTCGTTTTGCAGTTCGAAGAATTCCTGTAATTGTTCGATAGAGGTCGCGCTGGTATGTACTGTTCGCTACTTGAGTCTTGATGAATGACTCATAAGGATGGGCGCCGCTATGCACAATACTGTACTGTACTGTAGTTGAACTCAGTAGATGAATGAATGATGACGTGTGAAAGTCCTATGCCACAGGATCACCAGCATAAAGTTGTCAGAATTAGTTCATTGTTACGTGAGAAAATGCCCTTGTTCTCTCTTGCAATACAGGGAAGCTTGAATATTGTGAAGGTTATCGTTGAATAGAATATTCTCGCGTTCATACAACGGCGCTTATGCGTTTTTAAGTCTTGTCAGCGAATCGTTATTCACCAACATGTCTGAGTATCTGGATGTTGAAGCAGAGGAGAGCGAAGGAGAAACCAGTGAAATTGCAAGTCATTCTCGCAAAAATGTTCCTGCTAATATTAGTGACGATGATGACGACGAAGAGGACGGTGCGTGGAAGGTTTTTTAAAATCCGTAGTATGGTTTCGTTGAATGAGAACAGTTCTTGATTTAGATGAAGCTAAGTATGCTGAGGAATTCCGCGACTTCATCGCGAACGCCGACGTTGATGATAGTGATGTGGAAGACGACAGCCGAGTTCGAGGTCGTAAAAGACAGGGTAGCCATTTAGAGAAGTTAGATGACCAATTGGAAGACGATGATTATGACCTTCTTGAGGAGAATCTTGGGATCAAGGTTCAGCGCGTATGTCGGCTTCACTAAATAAAATGAATAGCCGTCGTATATATTGAGGCGATCGAATGTAATTCTTTTCACAGAAGAAGAAATTCCGCAGAGTTAGAGTTGAATCCGAGAGCGAAGAGGAAATAGAACATCCGGAAGAACCATTCGATCAAAATGAAGTCGGATCTGACGAGGTATATTTCATTGGTCTTCGAGCGACCGTATCGGTACTCCTAATGGCACTTCGTTTTCTGAAATTTCTCGCTCAGATTTGAATTTTTTGCCTTACTTGATTCTTCCGTTTGCTTTGATTCTTTAAATTTTGATCAAACACGATTACACGACAATTCGGTCTGTGTATTTAGTTGGTTTACTTGATCGTTGTATCAGCCGAGATTTAGACGAGAAGAAAAGCTGCAGAACTGATAATGCCCATATTAGATCGAATAAGATAAGAATGTTGGACTTCAGTATCCGATAACTGTGTACCCTGTGTAGGAAAATCGATCGGGTGCAGTCAGGGAGGGTTCGATGGAGACGGACAATATGTCACAAGGAAGTGCTGATTCATTGCGGCTGACTGATCTCGATGATGACGATGAGCTCGATGATTTCATCGTTGATTCGGAAGGGAATTCTGTTCGAGAAAGACGCCGTAAATTTAAAAGACACAACATTATGAGCAGGTAGATTCAATCGTCTCACTTGAAGTGACAGATCGCCGCGTAGCGTAACACCTTTTTTTCCTTCGGAATATTAGCAGTGTGGATTATGCTGCTCTTCAGGAGGCTCACGAAATCTTCGGTTGTGATCTCGATTATGTATATCAGTCCGGACAAGCTTCGGACAAGGAGGATAATCGTCCTCACCGAGGTGAAGATTACTATTCGGAAGACGACGTAGAACTAGAAGATGCTGGGAGTACGGAGAGGTTATCTCGCGGGAGAAATCACCGCAACCCCAAAGGATCCATTCATAAACAGCCGAAAGTGTCCATCTTCGAATTGTTCGAGCCGGCTGATCTCGAGAGGAATCATTTCACTGATCGAGATAATGATTTGCGGAACACAGACATTCCTGAAAGAATGCAAGTGCGCTGTGTTCCAGTCGTACCGATTGACGTACGTTTGACAGTTTTTATGGGACATGCTTTGAACCGTTTTGTTTTCAAGTTTGCCCAGTTCCATTTCGTTCAGGCCTCTTCTACAGTATTCATCATATTTCGAACCTCATTTGTTGTCTATCTGTTACAGCAGAAATGGGACTCTCTTCAACCGGGCACTCCCTTCTAATTACGCGCTACAATGCTAAATTTGCTTGTACTGGCCTTTGTCTTGTGTAGGATGCATGAACAACAAAATTGTACAAATACTTTTCATAGGCAAAAGAAAATGCTGATGAATTCGAGGCAGAAGCCAACTGGATTTATCGACATGCATTTGATGTGGTACCCACTGTCTCGGATCAAAGGATGCGATTGAAGATTCCACATGGTTATCCCAAGGATGCGGATCAACGAGAACAGGACGAATCTTTAGGTCGGCAGCTGGAGGCCCAGACCGCGATTAAGAATACGCTTCGCTTTTTTCGCGAACAGCATTTGGAAGTCCCGTTCATCCGCAATTATCGAAGGGAAGACATTTCCAACCTTTCACCCGAACATTTATGGCGCATTTACGACTTCGATGCAAAAGTGAGTGTTCCTTTCTCTCCGCGGTCCATTACTTAATCGCGCGTGTACCGTAATCATTTGATCCTACCTGTTCGTGTGATATTTTGAATAAATGAAAGGACTTTTTTTCGAACGACCTCATTACAGGGATCTATATATTTCCGTATTTATATGTGGTGCATCTTAACCAAGAGCAAGCTTCATTACGAGTTTTTTATTTACCTATTGTAAACATAAATCTGTGTTATTGATGATCTTTCCTTTTTCAGTGGTGTCAGCTGAAAGTCCGCAAGGCAAAGTTGTGTGATTTGATGAGTAATATGATGATGTTCCAACAAGGGAAATGCTTGGAATTGACGGAAGACGAACTTCGGGAAGATATCCGTCCTGTAACAGCTGACGATGTTCGAAGGTTTGTTTTTCAATGTATTCATTGCTGTACAACTCTTCCTCAAAAGTTTAGTATTATTTATTTTTGAAAGAAATTTTATATTATCGAAGTTGTCGGCGAGATATATATATTCACGCATAACATCATCTCGATCTTCGAATTGTTTCGTATTCGTACTGACTACTGAGTAACGCACATCATCTTGATTCAAGCGAAATGAACAGAAGGTATATGTCCTTTTCTGAAGCCACTGATTTATGTTGTTTTACCCTTTTTAATTGAGCAATAGCGGGGATAGAAGCTGAACCTGTTTCGTGCTGGAGGTGTGACGATCCCCATATTATCAAGTGTCTTGTGTGTGAATTGTATACTTTAATAGTGATGACGAATTTGGGTTCACCGTATGATGGATTCAGATGATTCTATTCGATTTACAAAATATTCCTAGAATGTCTCAATTGGAGACTGAGGAAGAACTGAACGACGTGTACTCGCAGTTCCTCATGTACTATTCCGACGATTTGCGAGAAATGAATGAGCTTCTGCGACAAAAACGCATTGAAGCCCGTCTGAAGGACCTCGCCGATCGTCAGCGTCAGGCAAAACTGATGGGTAACTCTGTTGAGGGTAGTGCTGCTGTTGAAGCTATAGTTGAAAATAACGAAGATCAGCCGGAATATTACAAAGACCTGGCGACGGAATACGAAGAGGGAGATTTTCGATTCATTGCAGCAGTTAAGCGGCATCCTTATAACACTTTTCGTCGGGCGGGATTGGGTGAGTTCCGTTGTATGTAAAGTTATAGACGATTGTCCTTGTAAAACATAAATCCTTGCTTCGATTTAATCATGAAACAAAAGTAATTATTGACGTGATTATGATCTCGGTGCTAGCTTTATTATCATCGAGGCTTTTATCTTATTTTATGCCTGTTTCTTGTTCTTTTACGAGATGTCGATTTCTTCACCGTATGCATTATTAATTGTTGGCATTTTTGGCAATGATTTATTTTATCTTGCGGTCTATTTCCCTCAGAAATTTCACGCATCTGTCAATTTTTGTGTGTGTCATTTTTGCACTTCATTTTTTGAATGCCCTTGCAGCTCGCTTCGCTTCAATGGTCGGCTTGCCTCCACACAAATTTGCCGAGAATGTGAGCGAGTATCTTCAACGAAACGAACCGGAAACTGTGCCTCGGGATCCCATGGAAGTCGCAAAGGAGTTCGTCAGTCCGAAGTTTCCAAAACCGGAAGACGTCATCAAGGCAGTCAAGTTAATGGTTGCCCACGAGCTGGCTGCTGAACCGGATGTACGAAGCTTCGTGCGTTCCAAAGTATTTTCTGATGCCACTCTGAATGTGCGAGCAACTAAGAAAGGGTTTACTGAGATTGATGAGAATCATTCATTGTTCAAGTGAGTTGAACATGGTTTAATGCAGTTTATCGCATTACAACCATTGCGCGGATAGCATGAATGTATGACTCAAAAGGAAATATTACCTTGAACTCCGATATCAATTCTCTGTTTATTATGCGAAGTAATGATTTTAAAATAATTATTGTACAGTACTGTATATAGAACCTTGATCATTCGTAGTTTCAATGACCAATAATGTGATACATAGTCCCTTTAAAATGTCACAAAAACACATCCTTGCTGTATGTTATATCGGCTCAACTTTTCCCAAACCCTTACCTGATACCGTAATTCTTCTCTGATCATCTTGGAATCGTGTACTTATTTTTAAGTTCATCTTGGGTAGCTGGCCTTAATGTATTCACCAGCAGTTCGGAGAATAGCATTGATAATAATCCATTTTAGTATTTTCTATTGAACTTTTTGGGTTGACATATAATGATGTAAACGTGGCTAATCAAGGATCCAACGAATTTCCCGTGAAATAGGGTGTCTAAAATATGTTCCTTAAAATGAAAGAATTAGTATTTTCGGCTTAATATCAAGAAAAATCCTGTTGAAACGCTAACAGATGTGCTAAAGCAGAAAAAAATACAACTTGGGAAGCTCACTCAGAAGTTGGAACTCCAATATTAACTGCAACATGCTGTATATAGCAATGATCAAAGAATACAAGAGGATTCCGACCATACAGATGTCGAACCTAAATACAGTAGATGACTCAGCGTGAGAGAAACCTATGTCATTGTTTCTATTAGCGACATTATACCAACAAAACCGCAGTTATTGATTGCATTGAACGAATTGGAGAACTTCGAACGATGCATTCATCCTATACCACCTCGGCTATTGCGTATACTTGCAATAGGAATTACCCCTGTTCGACAATAACACGTCACATCGCATTTGACACGGACACGGAAAATTCGTGTTTTTCTCATAAAATTTCCAATTTGCACAGTATAAAAAAAAGAAAAGAAGAAAAAGAAGTCACTTCCAAAAACGTGTCATGCAAAGACTCTTGCATGCAAAGAGTCTCTTCTTTCTCGAAGAAAATAAATTTTTCTCAATGCAAAGAAGTCTCTTTTATCGTTATTTTCGCCAATGCTGTATTCTCGATACCAGCATATGGGGAATATATGTGTTCAATGGCAAATGAATTGATACCATTGTGACGAATCATTGTAGGTACAAATACTTGTCCGAGAAACCGGTGATGTCGTTGGAGAATGATTTGTATCTGATCCTGTCAAACGGTGTGAAGGACGGGCTGCTCACAATGACCTTAAATTGCGAATGCATCAGCACTGATTCTCGGACCAGGAAGCACCTGGTGGATGAACTCACGGATTTGTATGTTCAGGATGCCTACTCCCATCACGTCAAAGTTTGGAATGAAATTCGACGGGAAATAATTCAAGTGATGCTCAGTCACATTTTGATTCCGGACATTCGGAAGGATTTGGAAAACCGCTTGTTGCTGGAGGCACAGGAGCATATCTTGATGTCGTGTATCGACGAGCTTCGTGATGCTGTCAAAGTTAGTTGCATATCAATTTATTCTTGGGAAAGGGAGTGAAAAATATAAAAAAATAAATAAAAATATATGAAAAATATATCCCTGAAAAATATATTTGTTTGCGCAGGCGAAAAAATTTCAACATTTTGGAAATTTTGCTGTAGACCACGCCTACAGCGCCTATGAGTGAAAATGAAGCGAGAGGAAATATCAAATCAGTAAAAAGTTGATAGATTGAAATTTCTAAACTTAATGGGAAAAACCATCGTTGAAAATTTCATCAGTGATACGAATTCGCTTGGAAAATGGAATGTTTTTATATCCGATTTTAGAAGTATACATTCATCGTATATACAAAGGTTATTTATTGTATGCACGAGGAACTATATGTGAGTCTGTGCTTCATAAAATTACGAATGAATTTTTGGAAAGTGTTCCTTCCATTAGTCAAATCGAAGTCAGCGGAAATCTGAGGCATCACTATGAACTCACCCCGCAAATTAAGGTCAGTGCGGTAAAAGCAAGAATATTTTGCGTTCGTATATTTTAAGCCTCATCAGCGTGTTCCGCTTGCAGCATTTCCTATCGCGTTATTATTTCTCGCGCTTCGTTTTCTTCTACTGCCGCAATTTTCAATGGCACTCAATTAAACTTACTTTACAGATAGCGCCGTATCGTCCAATAGACGACGAGAAAAGCGAGGAAGACGAGGACTGGGATAATTCCCGTGGAATCCGTGTGCTGGGTCTAGCCTACGACGACGTCGATCCAACATTGGCTCCGTTCGCGGCTGTCATCGATAAAAATGCCGCGGTGCTCGATTTTCTGCGTCTTCCTGCCTTGTTGCGATTTCGGAATGGAACATTCAGCGAAGACTCGCAGAACGACTTAGAACGCCTCCGAAAACTGATTCTGAAGCGGAAACCGCACGTGGTGGCATTGAGCGCCGAGTCCCGAATGGCCTTGCAATTGATGCGCGAATTGCAAAAAATGTTGGAGGATATGACTTTTTCTGCTGAAGGCTTTCCCCATGTGACTGTTGAACTTGTGGATACGTCACTTGCGAAGCTTTTTGGGAGCTCCAGTCGAGGTCAAGAAGAGATGCCGAAGTTTCCGAAGGTGAAGAACCTAGTTTTCCGCTTTTATATTCTCCGCAGTTCAACTGCTTTCGAATTTTCTGACATTTTTTGCGCACATTCTGGAATGAGTAGAGTGTAATTGTAAATTCGGTTCAAACTGAAGTACGTCCATGTTTGTTTCTGAAAAATTTCGCAAATTCTGTTTTTACTTCAGTTGTGTTGGAAACGCGCTGTTTTTTTTTCTTCGGTGTTTCGGATGCGCACTGTTCTGGACTTCTGCTGGATCTTATCAAGCACTCGGAAGTCCACTAATTATAAAAGCGATCATTCCTTTCCGAATGTCGAATGATGCCCTCTTCAATTCGTGTGTCTGTATTTTTTTCATATAAATAAAGGTCCTTCGGGAAGCTGTCAGCATAGCGAGGCGACTTCAAAACCCATTGCTGGAGTACGTTCAGCTGTGTACCCATGATGACGAAATCCTTTGCTTGAAACTACATCCCCTGCAAGACCACGTTGGACGCGATGACTTGCTCAATGCTTTACACCGCGTTCTGATCGACAGAGTTAACCTGGTCGGAGTGGACCTCAATGTCTGCGCAAACAGTACTTATTCTGCGCAGTGTTTGCAATTTGTTTCCGGTTTGGGTCCCCGCAAAGCCGCTGCGATATTGAAAACCATGCACCAGAAGGGCCTCCGAATCGAGAACAGACAACAGCTCGTGACTGATTTACATTTCGGTCCTCGTGTGTTCGTCAACTCTGCGGGTTTCATTAAAATCGACACGAGCGGCTTGGGTGATAGTACGGATGACGCTGTGAATCTGCTGGACGGCACTCGAGTTCATCCCGAATCGTATGAATTGGCACACAAAATGGCCATCGATGCTCTTGACTGGGATCATGATGCTGATCCGGTCGCTGCCCTGGAGGAAATTTTCGTGGCTCCTGAAAAACTGCATGATTTAGACTTGGAAGCGTTTGCTAATCAACTGAAAGAAAATGTAAGTGAAATCCGCTTTTTAGGCGTTTCAAGGTAAGGTTGAAGAGTACTAATCGAACAAGTGAACTGATGGGTGAAAAGTGAAATGGCTTCGAGAGAATTGTCACGTGCGTGTTCGTATCCGTTCTCATTATCCTCTTCAGTATATGCATTTCGTCTTGTAAGCTTACCCGACCTAATGACCGGGTTTTTGTGATGAATCTTTCATCTGACTACTTTCATGAAAATCGGTAAATTTTAATTTTGTTCCCCAATTTTCTTTTAGGGTGCAGGGGAAAAGTTGAAGACCCTTGAAGACATTCGTTACGAGATCGGAAATCCCTACAAGGATTGGCGGGAACCCTATAATCCTCCTACAGCGGATGTAATCTTTTCCTGGTTATCAAAAGAGACGCCCGATACCATATTTCCTGGCAAACTCATGACTGGCACTGTCGTCGGCGTAACTTACAAGGATGAAAAACCTCGTGACGACCGAAATGGACGGCGGTATGAGAATAACAACAACGGCGATGACCGAATGCGACGTGACGACGATAACTACGATTCGAGAAGAGAGAATTATGACGATGAAAGCTGCAGAAGCGATGAAATGAGGGTAGGTTATTTTATGCAAGTACGCATGAATACCCTGAAATAACGTGATCATGATAAAATCACAATCCACATTCGGGTCATTAACATGTTGTCATTGTTGACACGCATTTTAATGCAGTATTTAAAACGAATTTGATACAGGATCCGATAGTCGCTCTGGGATCATGTCTTTCAGACTTCAACAATACTTTTCTTTCACTGATTTGAGGCCACTCACTATATAAAGTAGAAAAATTGTACAGTACCGTATCTCGTTTTGGACTGCGTGCGCAGATCAGACCCCTCTCCCTCGTTCGTCGAATTTTATTCCGTTTATCACGAGGGAGGTGGTTAGCTGATAGATGTCGGTGCTACATATTCACAATCGAATTTCAGCATCGCCCGAATTCATCCTATACAGTATTCTAAAACTTCTGATTCAAGTTAATCAATATGCAACGGCATCAGCTTTTTAAAAGTTGCATAACGAGGGTTGATGAGGCATCGGTCATACTATTGCTACTCCAGTATGACAGCATTTTTTGAATTATGCGAAGGATCTTCTTTTCGCATGTTCTTGTTTAAAAAAAATTCTCGACCCTTTTTAACCCATTTATGACAAAGGTCTATTTACTTAAGCTCTCCACGTGTTTTAGCTGAGGTTTGAAACACTCAGTGAAGACTAATAAGCTTTCCATTGCGTTTCTCACTAATACACTGCATAGACATCCTGCTAAGACAGCAGCAATAATAGAACGAACTAAAATTTTCCGTTCATGACGCATCACTTATTTGTTATTTCTGATTCAACTTCGATGGGAGCACTATGGTCATATTATTTTTTGGCATTCGTTTGCAGCGCGAAGAAAGAGATGATCCAATCCGCGAGAATGATCCTGATGATAGAACACAATCCGCGGGAAACGGCCAAAATGCATCCTCTCACGATGAAAACCCTCATTCGGAAGCTGGCGACAACTGCGAACCATCATACCGTGAAGAACCCAGGGATAATGATCAACGTGAAAATGATCCTGATCCTTCTGACGAGGATCGTCCTATTCGTTTGGACTCCGGGCTCTGGCGGTGTCACGTCTGCAAACGTGCCAACTTTCGGGAATTGGCGGATGCTTGCGAACATGTTCTGCAGGGGGGTTGTCCGGGCTATCCGTTCGGGGTGCGTTTGCGGATGGAGAATGGGATACCGGGATTCATTCCGCTGAATAAGATCAGTAATTCCACGGTAATGGACCCGTGGGAAAGGGTGCGCATCGGTCAGGTTGTTCTCGTCCGAGTTCTGAAGATCGACATAGAACGAATCAGTCTTGATTGCTCGTCCTCCTCGGATACTTTGAGTGACCTCAGCTGGTTGTATGTTTACTTATCTATATTTCAGCGCAATAATCTTAATTTTCCAGTGTAAGAAAAAGGCCGTAAAATGAAAAACTGAGGTTAAATTTAAACAAAGTTTGAAAATGAAGCATGCGGCCTTTTCTCCTGTGTAATTTCCTGATTGTTCCGTTTTACGCATTGGGATGTTTTCACCGCTTCTCCGTTTTCTCCAGGAGATCGAGGGACAAATATTATGATTATTCTCTGGACGAGGAGGAGCAAGAAAAGGCGTCGACCATGCGTAGGCTCACTCTCCGACGGACAAATGCTTACAGATCGCGTGTTATTGTGCATCCTAATTTCCTGAATGTGGATTATACCGGTGCTGAGGCATTGATGAAGAATAGACAGCAGGGAGACGTCGTCATTCGTCCTTCGAGCAAGGTTAGTCCATTTCAGTTTCTCAAATTTGATATATTATTTTTCGTGAAGTCAGAATGCATCAGGAGTCCCACTTCGAAAATTGTCGAACGCGAAATCGTCGCAAGTCGTTACAGACTTTAAATGATCGCTTCACATTCGTGAGTTAAAATAGAATGAATTTGATTTCAGGACATGGTTGATGCTGAAATTGCTGAAGCGCTGTTTATAGGGTGCAATTATAAACAGATAACTTGTGTCTCGTAATTCTTCCTCACATTCTTGTACTTTATTTTTTTATCATCTCCAAAGAGTACTTGTTTATCGATTTCCCGCTTCTCAACCCTTATTTTGGGATGTCTGGCAGGTGTCGCCCGAACACATCTGAAATAACACAACGATTTTTGTGTATTGTACCATGCATTCTTTACTAGTCCCCAGAATTTCGTTGTAGAGTAACCATGTACAGAATATCCACCCCCTACAATGACCGTGGCAAAGATAATTTTGTTGAAACTATTTGGAGCAAAATAGTTTCAATGTACAGTACTGTATATCCAACGCTGGAGTACTGACTGAAGAGTCTGCACCGTTTAGCTTTGAAATTGATGAGAAAAAAAAAATCCTAGTGACGTCGTATACAGTACAGCATTTATTTTTCAATTCCCAAAATGTGAAGAGTGCTGTACCGTCCGTTCATTTGGCCTCGGAATAAACATGACGTGGGTTCAGTTACTTCGGACTTAATTTATTATTCGTTCCAGGGCACGGATCACCTGACTGTCACATGGAAAGTTGCCGAGGGAGTCCTGCAGCACATAGATGTACTTGAAGACAACAAAGACAACGTGCTGAGCCTTGGAAAGTGCCTGTGGATAGGTCAAGAACGTTTCGAGGATTTGGACGAAATCGTAGCACGTCACGTGACTCCTATGGCAGCACACGCCCGCGATATTCTGATGTACAAGTATTTTCGGAATACCCAGGGCGGAAATCGGGAAATTGCCGAAGAAATTCTTGTGGAGGAAAAGCGTAGGACTCCGAACAGAATTCCTTATATCGTCTCCATCGTTACGCCTCAAAACGTGAGTGTCAGTCAACACTAACAGGAAAATTCATTCACTCGTTTTGAAATTATTCATTCACTCCTTTTGTAATTATTCATTCATTCGTTTTGAAATTAGGGTCTTCAGCGAGGGCTGTTTTTGTTTATCTGTGCTAAATGCGGAAGAAAACGAATATTTTTATGAATACCTGTATAAGGAACACTTACCAATGAGTTTCCATTCAGTAATACAGTATTAATAATTTCCTTCAAATACTGGGTGGCCAAAAAAATCGTATTATTTTTCCTTTTTTTAAAACTGAAGTTCTGAAACCTTGACTATAATACCCCCTAAAATCTCAAATATGCGGAACTCGAATTATTCAATCCTCCCGAATAACGTAATCTCTGAGTGGCCGGTATACAATACTTTGAAAAAGAACCGAATTAAACTCGGAACAAATCAAATCTACATTATCAGTATCATGCATCGCACAATCTGATGAAGCCGACATCTGCTGGCCAACTTGATTAAAACTTGAATTTAGCTGGACACATGTTTCAGTTCCTCATGTAGCAAACCGATTCGTCTCAATAATCAAATTATATAAATTAATCGTGAAAATATGATAAGTCACCTTGATCACGTACGAGCGAATGTGGCATTACTTACGCCCATTTTTCAGATGCTTGATTGGAGTAACTGATTTCATGTCGTATGTGGGTCCATCAATGAATACTCAGTCGTGTTCATTTTGTGAACAACTGGAAACATTATTGTTTATGTTTCTACGAAATATTTGCATCCTTCATACAGGGTCAAGCGGGACAGTTTTTGTTGTCGTATCTACCTCGGTTGACCAGCAGGCACGAATTCTTCTCCGTGACGCCGAGTGGATACCTGTTCCGCCGGAAGAGCTTTCATTCTCTGAATTCAATGTTCCGATGGTTCAAGGAAAATTTTTATGAGCCCCGGCCAAACGTGTCTCGGAGCCGATCATCAAACACACCTATGTCTTCCGGACGGACGCCTCTTCCTGATGGTGATTTCTGGTTCCTTTTGACTTGTTCGTACTGCATGACCTCATGTTACCTGTTTCTCATGCAGCTGAACCTCGAGAACTTGAACCTCCCTAACCTATGCCAATTTTTTAAAGTTTCTGTCGGAATTCCTTTTTAAGGGAATTCTAAGGCTTTCCCCCTCAAACCTCCATGACTCCGATTTTCTGGAGACCTCTTGGCTAATATTTTATTTGCACAGGGGAAATAAAAGCAATAAAGATATAACTCAACGCCTTTTGAAAATAAGTGAAAAATTATTTTGGCAAATGAACCTATATCACCTTCAGTATCCTGTCAACTCATTCAAGAAGCAATTCAAGGCCCAGAATATCAAAAGTTGAATTTCCCTGGGATTCTTTTTCCTTTCCCTCAACATAAAAGCTTGTTTCCCTGACTCAAAATCTCCGCAAGTTGAATTTGTTGCTGGTCCTTTGGATTTTGACCCAAAGAGGTTTGACTTAAATACAGTTCTGTTTAAGCATTTTACCAGCCATGTATTGTTCATCAATGGACTTTTTTTGGGTCGCTAGTATAACGAACAACACATTTTAACGCGATCCATACTTACTTGGCATTGTGGTCAACTCTCCATATCCATGCAATACATGGCCCAGTACAGGTGGTAACCCGCAATTTAACCATAATCTGTTGCTGGACTACAGGATTAAATTGCAAAACAGTTGAGTTGCAAGACAATGCCTAAAGTAAGAGCAGCAGAAAATCATGTGAAAAGTGGCTGAATCAGGTTGAATTGTGGGGTGGGGAAGAGAAATTGTCGGTACCGGGTCATCCGCCAGCCGTTCAAATCACGGTCGCGCACCCGCCGGTCGTCAAGTGCCAGTCGGTCCAACCGCCAGCCAGGGCAGTTCTTGGCCTTGCCAATCCCCAGTCCACCAAACTGCGGTCTGGTCACCCGATTGTTGGGGCACCCAAACAATTGGGTGACAAGAATCATGCTGATTCTTTCTAGAATTTGGTGAGCANAAGAATCATGCTGATTCTTTCTAGAATTTGGTGAGCAGAATGGTATCCTACCACAGATTATTTTTTTTTTCAAAATTTCATCTTATAAAAATTTTCACAAAAATAAAAAACTCATCAAACCCAACCTAACTTAACCTAACATATCCTAACCTAACCTAACCTAAACTAACATAATATAAACTGACCTAACCTAACCTAACCTAACATTGCTAAAATTTTGAAAGAAAAAAAATCTGTGGTAGGATACCATTCTGCTCACTGAACTCTGAAAAAAAAATCAGCATGATTCTTGTAACCCAATTGTTTGGGTGCCCCGACAATCGGGTGACCGGACCGCAGTTTGGTGGGCTGGGGATTGGCAAGGCCAAGAACTGCCCTGGCTGGCGGTTGGACCGACCGGCGCTTGACGACCGGCGGGTGCGCGACCGTCAATTGACCGACCGGCGGCTGACCGGACACGGAAATTGTTAACCTCCCAGCAAATTTGACCATAAAATTGCAGGAGGAATGAATTGCGGGAGGTCAAATTGCGAGGTACCACCCGTATAACAATTCAGACAAAAAAATGCACAGAAAATCAAAGAAAGCAGAACATTGTTGTGATTGAAAGTAAAAATAACCATCCGAAGAAAAACCTTGCTTGCAAATTCATGATGATGCTTCAAATGTGAATATACAGCCAACATCATGTCGCCCCTTCCACCCTGGTCCTCGCCTCACCCGCACCGTGCGCATAGTCGCGAACAGAAACGCGCTGCTTCAGCAGCTACGCGAGACAACCGCTTGATGCCGCCACCTGCTGCCCCTCTTTCAAAGTGCGATCAGTTACCAGAAAAGCTGCGTGCTTCTGAAAACAGGGCAACCCGGGATAGGCAATCGTGCATCAGCAAACAGATAACGTCGCAGCCGAAGCGGTCTGAGAAGGCGGAATTTTTTCCGCAATATTTGTCCGCTGAGCGGAGTCGTGAACCTGATTGCGTACTACTTTGGCTGAAGAATTTTGCCGGGTCTCGTGAACCTACGTGTTCGTCGCCCAGGAAGGGAACCGCAGAACCCTGATCAAACGATTTTATTTTAAGCCTCATTAATCGTAGAATTGCTGTATACGGACACAGTTACACTTCGTCTTTCTGACGACAGAATACAATATATAATTTTGAAGAATGCCAAAATGTTTTCCAGTTTACTGCATTCTGTTTTTCCCCATTGCGGGTGGGTTAGTTATTCCACTTATATTCGTGTTAATGCGCTTTAATGGAAATCTTCGTAAGGACTCTGAGTCACATTGCTTCCAGCCATTCTTAATTGTGTTCGTTTGTCGAATAAGTTTTGAATGCATCCGATTAAACGAACAATACAAATTGATCTTCAGGTGTAGAGTGTTGGCAATCAGAATTTCACTAATGCATGTCTGGGGTCCTGGGGGATCAACATACAGTTTTCAATTCTAAATGGATCGATTAGATTTTCTTTCAAAATAATCTTCATTTAATTACGGAATTTACTTGACTATTACCGTACTGGGCGTCCTCATGTAAGACACGCACCAAGATTTTGGGAAACAATTTTGGGGAAAAATATATAGAAGAAACAAATCCCCGCCTAAGATATACAGTGCATCTCAGTTTTTATGAAACAATTCTGTAATTTTTCGTTCTTCAAAATAATTTTAGTGAGCTCATGGGAAGATGGCCAAAATTATTCAAATTGATACAGATCGATGTAACTTGGATGCAGATTTCTTTACTTCCTTCCAATTTAAAAGATCATTCTGAATGAAATACAGTAATCACTTGAGGAGGATTTCATGCGAGGGCTTTTCATTATTCAAATGTGACGCGCAAACCTCCCCGAAAATTTCGCCGCAAACATTTTACCCACATGGGATGCGCCCCAATATTTTTTTTTGCCGTTTTTAGTATAAAGAAAGAAAAGACAAGTGAATTTGTTACTTACATAAGTACGGTTAATTTTTCTGCCTGAAGTTGGTACTTCAATCGTTTATGTGCAGGAATCGGATTGAGGTTCAAGTAATTGAAGTAACGATGCTTTTCAATGTGTTTATTTTCAGGCGTCAACATGAAAGATTTTGATGGAATGCCTACAACAAAGTCGGCAAATGCCTTCAATGATTTGAAGCGTGCTTGCAGCAGCAGAAGAATGCCGACTTCATCAGCAATGGAGAAATCGAATCACGTGGTAATTTGTTTCCTTTTATCGTTACATAGGCAAGAAAATGTTAATTTGAATGAACAACTGTGCATTATTTTTTGGCCCTAAGTGGAAATATTGGTTGTAAGCCGTGTAACGAATGCCTTGGAGCAAAGAAAATGGGATGGGGATAATTCAGGGAAAACAGCGACGGCGAAGAAATTAAATAGGAAAAAGTGTCAGAAAATATTGCATGGAGGAATCATTATTAAAAGAATTAGGACAGGTCACATGTCACGAGTCGAGATAGACTAGGAAACAAGAATTGCCGCGAGAAAATATGAGGTATTACGCGTAAAAATGTAAGAAAGGAGCAAACGCTTTTTCCAATAAAAAATATTGACGCATTCTATAGCATGGACAGCAGTGAGTAGAAAAATACTGCGTCTGTCTCAATTTTTTCTTCTCAAATTTTACCACAATATTCGAAAGGCTGCCCGTGGTGCTTGCTTATCCCTTTTGTTCGTCGGATTTTTGTATCAGGCAGCAATAGCGCCGTTAATCATCTCGGACTGATGAAATCCCTCTGAAAATACACGATCGACGCGTTTCCGTATGTTCTGTGATTCCAGAGAAAATCTATTTACAATATTTGAATAAGTCCCTATTATTAAATTTCCTATGATCTCCCAAAAAAAAAAGTATTCCAATTGTTGCTTGCCATTGAGAATTATTTCGATGTTTCATGGAAGAGATGTGCCGTACGGTGGTTGTGGGATAACGATAACAGACGATTTTTTGGTCCAAATTATTCAATGCAATCGTTCGCAATAAGCATGCTTCATTAAATGTTTACCGCAATAAAAGGAAGAACGTTTATTTCGAAAGGCAAATATTTAATGATCATTTTTCAGTTTCGTAAAGAGAGTAGGTATGCCGAGACTGGGCGGAAAACGAAGAACTCATCATCAATCTCGAAGTCTGGCGTAGGAAACGAAAACGAACATCACAACCACCGCGATTCATTTCGGTAAGTGCTTCAGATATAGACTATTGATGTTTTAAACTGAATTTTAGCATGTATTCCATTTTGTATCCTGTGTGTATTTTTTGTCGTTCCTGTGCTTTTAAAGATGTTTCTGGGGTTCAAAAGTAGAAGAGAGGGTCGATGTATTTCGTAGATTCTTGATGAAAGTACAAATTTGATAATCCGAAAAAAATACTGTTTGATTAGTTGAGAAACGGTGTGTCCGCGGAAATTCAACAGCGGTCATTTCTGAAATTTCGGCGTGAGCCACTGTTTCATAGGTTTCCAAATCTTTCAGACATGTCAGATGTTCAAGCGATTGATTTGTAGTCGATCTGTGTACGTATTTAATTATTGGCTCTTTGTTGAGAATGAAGGAATCAATTTTTTTGGGAATATTGAATCAAAAGAAAAACTGTGCACATTGCACTTCTATTATTTACAGGTACTCATCGGAAATCAACCAGAATGAGGTGAAGGAGACTCGAAGATACGATCCACACACGCCGCTGTGTACTCCGCCGGTCACTGTGAGGAATTTCATTTTTCCATGCGAATTTACTTCTGTACCATGTGCATCGTTCCCTCAAAATTTTGGCGCAAAAACTCCGAGTTCGCCTCATGCGCGAATGTAAAATTCCAATTTGCTCATTTGGGAATTTTCTAAATTTTCAGTTGCCTTTTGCACGCAGATGTGACCCAGTAATTGTGCGGCATTTCCCGTAGATCCCGATATTTGAACTGTATGTGATGATAGAAGACTTCTTACCATCCGAAAGAATTCAATTTTCCGACCGATGATGTAAATGTCAGCACCTCCTTACTGACACAAACTTCGGAGAAGCTTTTTTGTCTCAGATTTTTCAAATGACCTTCGAATACTGTACTACACAAATATCATACGATATAAAAATCCCTCTTTGGAGCCCGGAATGCCGAAGGCAGAATTTTGATGAAAACGAATGATATCCGCAGCCGATGAGCACTCCTGGAGATGAGCCTTTTAGAAAAGTATACGAGGAGAATTTTGAACCTAACGACTACCCCGAAAGGTATTCACTTGACTATTATCTATTGCTGAGAATCCTCTTGGGCGAAGGTTTTTTGCAGTGCATGTCTGTCTTATTCATTAATTGCCCTTTCCTGGTATTTTTTAACACGCTACTAAAACCGTGATTTCCGTGGGGGTACGCAATGCTATGGAGTCTTGATTATCCTGACTAATGACCTCGTGCTTTTATTGGGATATTGCCTTTCAGAATGATGAAACTTCTTAAATAACCATCAGGGTTAAAACAATCACGAAAAGGCAGCAGTTTTTTATTGTGCAAAAATACCGACGTTATTTCTTTCGAATGATCGCTCTGGACTATATAAATAAATTTTTTCCGTAATTTAAGCGCGAATCAACGAAATTTTTGTTGTAGTTTGCAGTCGCAGAAGTACGTATTTATGTAACTACGATCATGTTAAGGCTTACATTAACTCAATCCAAAAAGAATATTCTTCCGAAACACTATTAAGAAAATTGATGAACTATAATGACTGCGAATTATTTATGGTCAAAGAAAATTGATGAACTATAATGACTGCTAATTATTTATGGTCATTCCTACGAATTCTATCATTTTTCGAGTATATCTGGTGGGTTTTTATTACTGGTAGCGATTGAAGTTACTGACGATTTCTTCGTGTTTTTCCCTGTTTTTGCGGGAAATTTTCATTGAAATTCAAGGCATTCGCGGCGAAAATTCGTGCAACATCCGCGGGATTATTCTCCCCCGCCTGCCGAATCACATTACGAGGTCAGTTTTATTCTATCTTTTTTTTCAAATTCAGTCTTTCTATTATTTCCCTCAGGAATCTCTGCAAAACTACTTGAATATTTTAAAACTTCCCACATAGCATTGCGATGTTCGAGAGGAAGAATCATCGTCTTCAATCAATAACCCGTCGTCGAGCTCGCAGGTTTCTTCAGTGACGAATACAAACGAGGATTTGTCTGGGGGATGGAAAAGCTACTTGATGAAGGATGGAAGAAGACACGAAAACCAGCAGTCATGTGACTACGACAGGTCGGATTCGCAGCCCCTGTCCCCCAAGGCCCGTGCAACTTCGCCTAGTGCAGAAGACACGTGTGCTGCTGACTACGAAAGTGACCTGTACACACCGCTAGCTCAAGAAGACCGCCATCATTCTGAGGAACTTCCTGACGAGCAAAATCTAAACGTTTACAGGTGATGCTGGCGTTATCTATATTTTTTGTCACGAGATTGTGAAAGGATAGTACCAGAAGGCGTCTTTTGCTGCTTGAGAGATGAGATCAGTGCAAAATAAATGAAAAAAGATGGCAAAATCCTTTCTTCTACCGATATATGCTTCATTATTCGTTTTGTTTCAATTTTTAAGCTGGTCGAAAGATGAGAGCGAGAATGCCGCGTTGGAATCATGGGGCAAACGATCCAAGTGAGTACCTTATTGCTTGAATTCTATACTGTATATTAATCATCAGATTATTGTATGGTAAATGCGAACTTGTGAACGCAATGCATTTGAAGAAGCGTAATTTAAGATATTTTTTCCTGAACAACTCCAATGTGATCAGGAAACTCCGCGAAGAAATTTTGCAATTTTCAATTTGCATGTGCAGTCGGTACACTTTTTCTGACGAAGTCTGATCTTATGAAAATGAACTATTGAGTTGGTTCTCCGGAATTTCTTACATTATGTGGCTTTTTCTTCCCCCATGAGGTGTCATGGACCTCAGTGAAACGCAGAAAGACGAAATATGATGGACAATGTCGCCGCCGTTCGATGATGGAAGTTATAATGAATGGGCAATGTTTTTGAAACTCGTCATGAACAACTGAAGTACTGATTTGTTTTCACGCAAAAAAGATTGATTTTCGGAATCGGTATTCTGTCAGATATTTAGTTCAGCACGAGAAGGACAGTATAAACTTATTTTTCTCCCGCTTTATTATTCGGGCTGTATCGTGAGGAATTATTTATGGAAACTTCGAATTTTTTTTTTCGGTTGAACTTGATTTATTTGGTAATGATGAATAATCATTTTTGAAATCAACGCGAGCATTGATCTGCATTGATCTGAACGGGAAACTTCTTTGTTTTTTCAATCCGACGCAATACTGTGAATCTCCTTTTTTTTTCGACGTGCAGCGACGCAAATGACGTCGGAGAGGTACCTGGAATTAAGAAGCGGCGAAATATTTTCACTATTTTGTGGCGTTTCTGTTTCATTTCAATGAACGGGCATTACTTTGAGCGTGTCAAATTTATTTACTTTTTCGGTCATCATAGGCAACATTTTACAATGCTGATGGTCGAATAGATGTGTCTCCAACTTATTTGCATGAAACGAGGAGATTCGCCATTTTTTTTTGCTGTTTCCAACTTATTTCTGTGAGCAGTAACGGAAAGTTCAGAGGCGTTGCTTGAATTTTTTCACGTTTCGTTCTTTCAGGGTTGTGTAAGGATGTACAGTATGTGAATGGGAACCATCCAGCAGTGAAATTGATTTTGATGGACGTCGAAAACGTGAGGCGCATCTATCAATTGAAGATGATTTTGGGTGAGTTTTCAGTGTCATATTTTGCACTTCAGTCTCGTGTGCGAAATATTTGTACAATATTTATCCTCAAAAATCGGGCTGATTTTGACCGTATACAGAACAGCAATTATAGGGGCTGTAATTTAAAAATTTTCAGACTTGGAAATAAAAAGAATTGACTGTAAACTCTTGAAATAGTTCATGGTTTAAGCATGACTCTCCATTTCGAAGATAAATACTTTGGGATAGCTCCTGCAAAGGGATTTCACTGTTCACCATAATTTTATTCCTTCTCGATATTTTTATCCTCGTTAATCTTCAAGCTAATTAATTCATCCCCCAAAAGCTTACCAGATTATTACACTATTTACATCTTGGAGCTCATAAATAATTTGAAAATAGAATCGCGCTTCTTGCAGGTTTACATTTCAAACCTCGTCGATCAGTCAGCTCGCCATAAGAGAACAAATGCTTTGAATCTGTTCATAAACAGCTTTTATCTGAATTCTTGAGGAAGTCCGTGCAGCACTTATTCGTGGAGTAATCCCTCGTATATTCGATGCATATTTTCTATTTCCGAAAAGTCCAGAAAACATGATGAGCTTCTTGGTAACCGCAGCCTTCAAACAGTCGTCGACTCGTCTCATTGCTATTCAAGATGATAACCACCGGCTCCATATCAAGTTTCGCGAGCTTCTTCCGCATCTCAAGAACTACGGCCTTAGCGATTCCTTTCTGACGGTGTTCCGGTATCACCTGAAGTAGCCCTTGCTGGCCATGTATCATCAATGAAAACCACGCCACGAGATTTCCTGTCAAACGGTGAATTCAGTTTTTAGGCCTAGAAAATTTTCTAGATCAGTGTTTTCCAACCTTTTTAGGCCCTTGGACCATCTAATTTTCATGAATTTTTTTCCGGACTGGCAAATTTCCCCAAACTTTTGTTTGAAAGACTTTGTGACAAGCATTTAGAAAGTTTCTGTTTCTTTGCAAGATTTAAGAACCAATGAGGTAGCGCAACAGTGAAACGTTTTTGAAAAATTAGAAAGATAAACTTGAAAAAAAGTTTCTCAGAACGAAAAAAAAATAAGGGATGAAAATTTGTCCTAATTCTTATTATAAGAGAAAAAACCAACTTTTATTTTTTCCATTTGATAATTTCAACTCACATTTTCTTTCCAAAATTTCAAATGAAGATAGCATACTCAATTTTTTTATTAATATTACTAATCTGCAGACTGGCAAACAACTTCTGCAGACTGGCGCCAGTCCATGAACAACAGGTTGGGGAACACTGCTCTGGATAATCTAGAAAATTCGGATTATACTCCTATAGTGTTCTAGGACTAACCTGTTGCCGTGTGCAGAACGCCTACAGGGAGCCTGTTTTTCAGGAGGTTTTCTACCATGTGAATTGAGTTTTCATCTCCATGATCCCAAGTGTCATTGATTAATCGTGCCCATTTCAGATCAATGCATTCAATGAAAGTAAATCCTTTAGGTAGTTCTTTACTGCAATTGAAAACAGATAAGCTCCCCTTTGTTAGTATCGTTACAAAAATACAGGAGAATGAAAGATTTATGTGCCATATTATTGTCGGACTCACTGTTGCGAAGAAGGCAATTTTGGCGACGGCGTATAAAGAGCCGGATGATCTTCAGTGGAAGATTCCACGCTCAAAAGATGGACATTATTTTCTGCAGCGACTGCGTATAAAGTTTCCTTCATTAGAAAAGGAACATTCGCGAAGCAGAGTTGAATTTTCTTCCAATCCACAAATTTTTGAAGCATTTGTTTGAGATCCAGATTGGGTTTGGAGTTAGGTGTGAGCATTTGATACCATGAGGGTCCTTCATCAGTAGTGTCACCCTGATATTTTGAGAAATCGATTTTCCCCCATTAATATATATCATGAAAAGTGTAGATGAACAATTCAAATTGCATATACAGTACAAGAAGCTCAACTCACTTGCTGGCAAATGATTGCAGTTACTTGTTTGTTCCTGCGAGCAACTGTGATGATAGGTTCGGGATCTTGCGCGCCCAGCTCCCAAAGTGTCAGCACGTTCCGTAACTGCAATTTACGTTCTGAAGTTCATTGAATTATTCTTGAAAATGCGGCCACGCGCCCTCTATAATAGTGAGACGCGCATCAAGGTTTTTCTGTCAAAATTTGTCTTTTTTATTTTATCCCCGAATAAGAAGCGCATGCACCCTATTTTTAGGGACTCTAAAATTAAAATATTTTAAAAATTAAAAACCTACCAAAATTGAATTGAGACATGAATTGATCCTGAATTTAACCAATTTCCAATCACTTCCATAAAAAAATTGGTCGTTCCTTTGAAAAAAAGTCCCATGGAATTTCATAGAATTCTCCACAAAAAAGTCAATCAAAATCATTCTCAACTTCGGAAACTAAATCCACGCATTGTTTTCAGGAACAAATTTTCACTAGCTGTATTTTTCATGAAAGCGGTAGACCCTGAGCAAAAATCTACTCCTTGCAAATTTCCTCTAGCAATTCTGATTTTTAAGATGTACATGGTCACTTTCAGTCCGTCTATGATTAGAATTTGGTAGAATTCACAATCAAAAGCAGAAAATTTGTGAAAGTTTGCATGAATCATTAATTTCACGAAGGAATCAAATTTGCGAGGCGCTCGCATTATTAAGGAATATAACACCAAGTCATCCGGAGTCTAAATTATAGCTCCTATTTTTCATTTGAATGATTTAATATATCATTCTATCTGTATGCGAATCGTACTCACCAGCACGCAATGGATCCCAAATTCTGCAAGCTCTTCACGCACTTTCGGCACATCCAACAACGTCACCACTGTTGTTTCCATGATCATCACTTCTGGCGACTTCAAAACGCGGTTGATGTACCAACGCTGAAGTGAACATCACTTTGTTCATGTGTGCATCAGATAAAAGTAGCATCTTCTTGCTCAAGCAAGGCAGAAAACACCGGTGACTTGAAATATCCTACTGCTCTTCCTGTCATCGACCTTAATCAACTTCTGAACGAAAATCGACCAGTTCGTTCGTTCATTAACCCGAATAAGCCGCGAAGTGAATCATACACGCGCGTCACACGACTATGCAGAGTAACACGAGTCGGAAGGGAGCAGTGTTCAGGTTACGCACACATCCTTATTATTTCTTTAAATAACGAGCAAGATGGAGAGTGGAAACGGATCCGCTCTTTCGTTATGCAAGGTATTGCGTGATTGTAAAATATGCCGCTTGAATACCCCTTTTTTTTTTAGATCGAGACTTGATCAGAGATGAGTCTGATATGACCGGAGAAGTGAGGAGTGATGTGAGCATCATGTCTTCAGCACCAACAATCGCGAAAACCAGCGCGATGCGATGTCGCTGCTGAAAAAGTGAAGGCTGGTCAGCTGGTGACAGGGAGCTATTCAAGGAGAGATGAGTAATCCAAAACATTAAGTATCCTTCTTATGTTTTGTTTTTTTCTAAAAATGAAGCGTCGCATCCGCCATTCAGACTTCCGGTCTAACTAGAGGAGAACGACACCTATATTAAATTGACGAGTTATCGGAAGCGGTGTTCCGGGGGTCCCCATACCGCGGCGCTGTGAATTGGCTGAGCTTCATTTCGCCTGAATTTGCACCATTCACGTGAAGGATAAACGTCGAGGCCACTTCTGCTGTTATGCGTAGGACGTCATCCGTCCGAAGAAGTTTTGATTGTGGTGAAACTTGCGGGATCGTGATAACTCCGAGTAGACCATAGTGGGACGTTGTACATGCCTTTTTGGACTTGCGAAGAGAAAGACTACTGCTTGTAACTGTCCGCCTTGAAGACTTGGTGTTTTAGCCGTGCTAGTGTTTCATGATATTGGATTGACAAGTAAAGATGCTTGTGCGATGAAAACTTAAAATATGATGGAAAACTAGTCAACTCGCTTATCCCTCATGATAAGTGTTATCTGGAGTGATTCACGCGTCACCCTGATTCGTGCGGAAGTTCTGCCTGTTGCGTCATAGCGAGAAATATGACCACCACATTGCATGCATCTTCTCAGGGAAACGATTGTGATGAGGTTTAGCTGTTCGCCGGAAATGAACTAGCTTCATGTACTCCTTGATGTATGGCGGCGTGGAATCCTACGTAGTGAAATACTGAAATTCGTGTGAAGCGTTCGTTTTTGAGATAGAGTTGACACTAATTCGCGTGTTTCCATTTTTTTATGTCTCGTGAAAAGCAGAAATTATTGTGTGAGCAAATGGAGCAGAACGTTGAGCTAGAGCAAAGTGACGTGAACCAAACGTGTTTTGAATCGCAACGTTGTGGAAATACCCTGAAGAAGATTGGTCGTGGCGATGGTTTGATGTATTTCTCCCACGAGAACAACTGTTGGAAGCCGCCGTACTGCAACTTCGCAGTTCCGAAACTTTTCTGAAAGTCAACGGAAGAGTTCGGTTATTGTGCTAAACCCCGTACTTTCTTCAAAATATGAATAATTTTTCCTCGGGCCCAAGCTCGTCGAAATCGTTGTCAATGCATTGCGGCGCTCCTCAGCGTGGCTTTCATATCTTCCCCGGAAATGCCTTGCACTTCATGATGCCAACGTGTCCGCAAAAAGAATCAATGTCCATCTTCCCCGTTATGTCGAATGGGATGACATGTGAAGATCCACTCGGTCAATTTATGGATCCCGAAGTCAAGTTGGACGTTCTTGTCCGCAGCAAACTGAATCCGAACGCTCCGGAATTTCGTTCCCAGAGAAGCACTAGTTCCCCTAGTGTTTTAGACATCATGACTGAGAAGTTTGGCATCGTTCATCGTACCGAGATTGTCGATCCGGTGGTTTGTTCCGACATGTCCGCGCCAACATCTTGGCGGGACTGTCGGAATCCACTGATCCTTTCCATTCTTGGTGATGATTCTTCTGACATTGGAGGAGATGACGAAGAATGGGTAACTACCTTTGCTGTAAATAAACGAAATAGTACGATTTTCTCACGAGTATCTGTGTCACTTGCTTTCAAAGGATTGTGTGGATGGTTACGATCCCCAGCACGGCAACTCAACGAGTCAGAAGACTTTGGAACTTGCACGGAAGCGCGTCCATTTTAAGGAAGAAGTTCAAATCCATGAACTCGACGATGCTGATGAACCATCTCGTGCTGGACCCTGGCACTCCATTTATCTAGACTCGGTGCGTTTCCGGGACCGAGTAGTTCGTGTGGAGTCTCTCCTCTCTTCAGTTCTGCAACCTGATCATCGTTCTAGAATTTACGAATCCCGATTCTCTGTGCCTTCAACTTCGGTTCCCCGTTAAACTGCTTTAAGTTGAGGTTTTATGGTCGCTGAATAACCTTTGAAGATGGTTTATTTTTTGCGTGGTGGTCTACTTCGGTAAGCGGGGTTCGTCATATGATTAAAATGCTTTTTGTGTGATTTCGGATGAGTTTGGCGTACATAATTACTGGTTTCGTCAGAAAGCTTGACAAAGCAACGTCATTGTTACAATTGTGATTGATCAAGGGAGGTGTAACCGACCAGAATGTGCTTCATTGTTGTAATATTTGGATTACATTAGAAATTACAGTAATACCCAGCTTAACCTTCTACCCAAAAGTGTCCATAGTGAGTCTTTTCGACTCACGTGAAATTGTTATGGTTGCACTTCCGGTGTTCAGTCACGTTTTGTACCAGTACCTCAAATATTTTTTTGTCGAATCTGGAGAGATTGCTTTCCGGCATGTTTTTCTCTCTCTCGAACGTTTTCAGATTTCCTGTGATTGTAATACCGCGGCGATCGCGAAAAAAAATCGTAGAATGGACGACGGGATTATGAGAGTAGACCCAATGGATCTACAGATGGACGACGACGATTTCAACGTTTCCCAAGAATTTCTTCAGCAAGTGGATCAACTGGCAACGCAATACTATGAGACGACTATTGTAACGAAAAAAAGACGGGTTAGTGAAGAGCCCGAGACGAACTACAAGAACGAGTTCCTGGCGAAAGATGGAGAAGCTAAGTTGTTGCGCGCGGAAGTGCAGAAGTTGAGAGAAGAGCTTGTTCGAAAAGATAAAGCCGTTCTCTTTGAGAAGAATGAGAAACTTCGTCAAATGGAAGATTTCTGCAAAAGAAGCAGACTCGTGGAGTTTCAACACCGAGATATAGTTCGGAAAATGAAAGCCAATATGGGATATCAGGTCCGTTTGTATTTTTTTAATAATCATATTCATGAAAAAACCACTAACTTACGAATTAGTTTGTACTAATTAACTTACGAAGAATCACGGCAAGAGTTACAAATAAATACTTTACTGTTACCTTCATTGTAATACAGTAAAATTGTCGGCCAAGTTTTCTAACGAAAAACTGTTCAGAAACGAGGTTTTCCAAGTAAGAATAAACTGTCACTTCTCCTCATTCGCCCTGTTGATCGATTTCGCCTTATCATTTTCCCCCATTAGGAACGGAAGGCGCAGGAAGCTCTTAATGAAAGTCGACTGGCTGTAACCAGTGAGAAAACGAGTGTTCCAGTTGTGTCGAAGAAAATATTGAAGCACGAAGCCGTCCAAACGTCTGCCGCAAATTTCAGAAACGTCCGAGGTAATTCTTCACACGAATGCGAAAACGCGTTTTTGGCCTCCAACGTAACCTGATTTTCTTATTTCACTTCGCGATTCACGCATTGATCTGTTCTTGAAAGCGTGAATATTTTTCTGAGTTGCAAACACGAATTAAGTGTCAACGGAATGTGTGTGGTTGAAATTTCCAGACATCATTTGGACAAGCATGGGTATATTACTTCTGGTAAGGAAGGATACATTCATGGTCTCTTCGGGAGGTAAATCTAGTGGCTGGCGTTTGGGGATTGGAACGAAATTTGGGACTTCCTCGAGAAAACACGTCAGTCCGAGTGGAAATTTTTAGCATTCTCAGAAAATCGATTCTTGTCTCTGAATCGTCTGTTGGATTGGTGGTTGACGAATTATGCTAAATTTAGCCCTTTGAGAGCCAGAAATTCACTCTTCGCTCCGGAGACGCCGAGTGGTTGTTGGGATAGCGTCATGATTTTTCATTGCGCCTTTGTGGATCACCCTTTTTTGTGTAACCTAATTGAAGAAAATATTGTTGATATTTTTCAATTTTTTTTCATGTTTGAAAATTTGTTTGAATATTTCAGAATCAAGAGGAAAATTGACTTCTGAAAATGTGGACCTGCTCAAATCGTTCTGGCCATGGAAACCCTCGGCGGATTTGAGACATGCTTTGGTTACCAGTGCGATCGGAAACGATCGTCAGCCTCATGCTATCGTTCACCAAAATCTGGAAACTGCATTGAGTTTGCTGGTTGAGCTCTCCTCGGATCCACGTCAGTTCTCTTCAAATCGTGGTCTCCTGCAACTAGAAGACGCCGAAAGCTTGGCCAAGGCCTTTTCCGTGAAACGACCGAGATGCGTCAGCGAGGAGCTTGTTTACAAGTGCCTCTTGCTCGAAACCCGATGTCGTGATTATAAAGTGCGTGTTTGTTTTGAACTTTTGGTTGTTGAGAAAAGCTTGTTCATCGTGTGATGTTTTTGTTGCAGGTTTCGCGCCAACATCGCTTTATTGCCGGCAAACTTAGTGAGGAGGTGCTGTGTATGCATCTGAGAATAGCAGAAAAGCTGAATAGCGCTTTGTGAGTCATCCTCTTCACTCAAAAATGAAAAATTATATATTTTTTGTTTTCTCATTCTGTTTGAGTCTGAGCATCGTCAGAAATTTCAGTATGACTTGAGAAACAGGAATTGTGGAAACAAATTTCCTGTCTCTGTAGAGCTTTGTTTAGTTTTGGGCGAGTCGGAGAAATCCTGGAAATGCCCTCGTATGTACGAAGCTCCGTTGCAATCATTTCAGCGATAAATTCGAAGAATTTCGCATAGCTTGAAATTTGAAATCCTTCTTTAAAAAGGAAAATTAAATGTACCTTAATCTTCGTTTTTTGTCGCTGTCACAGAACGAATGCTGTAATTGCAATGGCTTCTAATTGGATATTGGAGAGAGATTCATCATCGATGTGTATTTTGGGGTTTTCCACTTTGGAAGTGCTGCTTCTGTCCGAAGTCGCTCATTCAGGGAACTGCACGAACCCTCGTCAAGGTATGCACTCATATTTTTGTAAAAATCATCACATTTCCGTTGGCTAGTTTTTTCCGGGTTTTCTGGTTTCAGTGAACAGTAATGAATGTTTCGTATAGGGCAACGTTTTAGTTCTAGATGGAGTTTAAGTACTATGAAATAAAGAGGCCGCTTTTCTCCTGCTTGAAGCAAGGGCTTAAATCTCTTGTTTCTTCAATTTGTAGAATCAGCGAGTCAGTCCAATGTTGTCAACCTGTATGGAAGGACTAACAATTTTCTGAAATTATGAAAATATCCCCTTTTCCGAAAGCTGAAAATCTTGACGCATTTTGAAGATGCTCTTACAAGATTCTTAAGGTGATCGACTATAATTCATGTGAATGATCTTTGATAGTATTACATTTTCCATGAGTGAAAAAAGAGTTCCGTATGCAGTTTTGTGCGTTTATGAAGATTTTTCGCGCAAGATTTTTCGAAAGTGAACTTATGTTGCATCATTGAAGAATCATTTTCAGCAGTTCAAATTTTGGCCACATCTCCTTAGTTTTTGAAGCACGTAAGCTTTTGTATCATGCGATTAGAAATCTGGATTCAATTTTCCTGCGCACTACCTTTTTGGCCATTCCGTGAGTTAAAATTGTCATTGTTACTTATTCACGTGAAATCACTTGCTCAGAAGTTGTTTCAATAAAGATTATTTAATGTATCTTGCAGCCGAGGAAAGTCTTGAATGCATATTCAGCACCGCGCTTTTGAACGCGTGTAAAGACGAGGCGTGGACGGGGCGAGCTTTGAAGTTCCTCATGGCAGGAGTTTCGGGTCACGGCGAGACGCGCACCGCGAGCGAATCTTCTGGCGTGTGTCGAGTCGCCTTGGCCGCCGCGGAGTTCGGGGTGGAACTCATCTCCGCCACGTTGGACCAGCATTGTGATGATAAGAGTTTCGTGGGAAACTGCGTGCGATTTCTGGAGCTGATTACGGTCGGCAGAGACTTGATTGGATCATATTTGAAAGTTGGCGGCATTGTCGAGGTGATAAAAATGCGGTTGAAAAGTCTGGGAGTCGGTCCCGGGATCGGTGAGCATTAATCATTTTCATATTCATGCATTTACGTTACTATTTACAGATTTCTCGACTAAAAAAAAAGAATACATATATCCTGGATGATTCTCTGGGTAGACGCAAGAAATTCCACCCAGACACGCTGCCAACCTTTAAAAGCCAAATTTCATCGCTGATTGTTGTTCCTTTTTTTTTAGTCTTGTTATTTTTACCATATTCCGGAGATCTCTGACAGGTTCCCGAGTTCGAGGAGGATTGCATGAAAATTTTTTTTTAAATTCACGAAGAGATACTCTGAATTCCTTGCATTATCTTGCAACAACGTGCTTTTGTCACCGAGGAAAAGTAAGGAAATGCTATCTGCATTGTGCAAGTGCCTATTTCCTAATTACTGTATTGAAGTTCCTTTCGAATAGTTCCAGGCAGTACTCGTGAGAAGATTCTTTCACGTGTTGTCCAACAAACGTCTATTATCAGCATATTCTTGTGTCTAATCCCAGGAGAATTAATCTTTATCTTCCTTGATGGTTATTGTTACTTGTAAATTTGGATTCTGGAGTGTTCGACAGGTTTCGCCTAAATCACGAAACTCACTGCCAACAACTTACAGTAATCTAATCCAGCAGATCGAAGACAGACGCACGCAAACCAGCAAAACCGCTTCCGAAACTAGTAGAACTCAATATAATGCAAGACGTGGTAAAACTTGTAAAAAAGCAGACGACACCTGTGTAATGGTGAATGAAATGACGGAATCCCAGGCGTCGAACGCTGAATATTTAAAAATTTTCTAGTTCATTCGAGATAGCGTTGTCGTCTGAACCATGACGATCCAATAAATGAATCTGATGAACGATAACATTATTTACGATAACTTTTTCTCACTCAACCTACGTGTTTCATACGAGAAACATATCTTGGCCATGAATCGATGGAAGTGTTTGATTTTTTGTTGCAGAAGCTGCCTTCGGGAGCATCCTGAGGTTTCTGTCTGCAGACGACGAGGGACTTTGACTCTGCACATCTTGTCAAAGTGGGATCGGAGTGAGGTGGAAGCTTTTGAAAAGTGCATGGAAGTGTTGTTGGTTCCGTCGTTTTGGATGATGTCGTTTATCTGTGTTCACGTATGCATCTCGAGATTGCTTTGTAGTTTTTGCATTTTTTTTTTACAATGAAACATGTGCGATTACCATGCCTGGCAGTATTTTTATATCGTGCACTAGGAATATCACTCGAGCTGCGTATTTGTTGCTCGGTATGCTCTGATTCTCGTATTTTTGCAATCCATTGCTTTAGGTTACAGTGGTGTTGGTTGTGTTCTGTTTTGGTTCTGTCGTCTATTGTCGACTGAAAATGGCTGCCGATGGTAAGATTTTTGCTTGATTTGCCCTTTTTTTATACATTACATGGAGTATTATCGAAACGAGGAGCATGTAGTAACGGTTTAAAAACTCTTATCCAACTTATCTTTGCCGTCTGCATGCAAAACATTTATTTGACAGAATCTACACAGGTTTGATTGCCACATTGAGTTGAATTTGTACATACAGTATTCGTGTTCAATAAGAATACAGAATTCGTATGCAAACATTTGTGATTGATCAAATCATTCACATGCTCCTGATGGTGTTGGTTCTAATATTATCCTTGATACCTGTATCAAGAATCTAGTTTCAGCATTTATATTCTGAGAAACTCATGATCAACAATTCCGCGAACTAAAAGCACAACATGCAGAGTATTCCGAAATAATTTCGACCAATATTTAAGAAGCAGTATATTCTGGACTGAAGAAGCTTGAAATGCTGAATTCAGTCTATACAGTAATAGAAGTTCACTTCAATTTTTTTTGAAAACTGTATTTTACTTCGCAATATTTTTAATATTGAGGTCATTTATGAAATATGCTTTAAAAATTACTAAAGAATACAGAACATTTCATTGACTTTGAATATCTCCTAAAAATCTTGACACGTTTTAAATTGATAAACAGAATTTAACTTGAGAGGCGTCTGAACTGCCCAGGCCTTGAAATTGTGTCTAATTTTTGTTTAAAGATGGTTAGTATCTAAATTTTGGTATAGCCGAGGTTGAAAAAAAGGATGGATGAAATTTTGACACTACAATCTCCATACAATTTCCAATGACGAAAATTTAGAATTTCACTCTGAAATAGTTTATTTCGAGCATTTTTCGGAGATGAATATTTTTAAATTTTAAATGTTTGTTTTATTGTTCTCATGCCTGTTGTAATGGGACGTACGATAAAAAATGGAAGATGTGTGAAGCACTGATACTACTTTGCTTCGCAAATTTCTCAAAAATACGGAAAAAAATACTACATAAGTGCAAGATCTGATTTAGACCATTCATTTATTTTCTTTTGAATGGAACTACCATTCTTCAACCATAATAGAACGAAACTTGTTCGTTGCAGAAATGACCCCACAGAAAAGATCCCCTGCATTAAAATTATTTGGTCGTGGCAAAAAGGGATACTCATAAAACTGTACACCAGTAAGTCTACTTGTGAGTAAAAATATGTAGGTTTCCAGTGATCGTAGTTTTGGAATTTCACTTGTTTTTATTTCTCGCTTGAGGTTAAAAAGAAATTACCTCATACAGTAAATGAAAATATAATTTCACGAAATAATAAAACATGTGCTGTCGAAGTCTTTTACATTATATGTATTGATGAAACTTGAAATTTTTTGACGTATTGAAAGCAAAAAATAGCTCTCTCCATTTCAGCAACTTGCTCAAGTTTCTCAGATTTTTCTTAAATGAATACAGCATGCATACTATTGAAACTATCATACGGTATTGTTCTATCATTAGTTTTTCGTCTTCAGATAAAATTATATTGGTGTTGGTTTAAAAATCCGTCGTAGCTTCTCTGGGCCACCGTTTAGAATCTATTCGAGGAAATTTAGAGAAATTTTCAATTCTCTTGTTTTCCGATGCGAAGGTTATTTTAGTTAATAATTTTGTTTACTAGACTCTCTTGGTATGATCGGCATTGAGTTTTTGACGATTTGAAGTTGCATTTTATGCTCGGGAAGTGATCGTTTCTCCGGTTTTTCCTTTTTTCAAGTTTTGTACGTGTTAAATTTTTCTCTCACTCGAATGGAGAGACTCCCAGCTCCTACGTGATTGTCAACATTTCGAATAAGCGCTGAATTGTAAAAATTATGTTTCTAGGCGAGGAATCGACGCCGACGGATGATGCTCATCAGGATGATGAAGTGTTGAGGAAGATGGACACCCTGCGGAAGATGATGCCGTCCAACGCCTGTAAGTTGCCTTCTTCACATGAGAAAAAGTTTAGTAGCTCGTGAATCACCTACAACATTGTTCTCTTTCATTTTTTATCAGGTGACCCAAGGTCGCTCACTTTGGACACCCGGGCCCGAGCCGACAGTACGAAGCAACCGTCGCGACGGGACAAGTTTCGGTCGTTGTACTGGAAGAACTCATTGCGTAGGAAGCATCGGGATGCCCAACGTGCTAGAAGTGTCGACACCGTGGATCGAGTAATAGTGCCGGAAAACCCCGAAACCTACATGATGGAGTACCTGCAAAATGTGACAGTGGGGGACGAAACGGCAATGATGTGAGAGCTACTTGACCCATTCCCTGCCATGGGTCCCATTTGGTACTCCTTGGTTTTGTGCCATGCAAGAAAAAATAGGATCCCAAAAAAATCTTCTGAAATCTTCGTTTACTCCCCAGATAAGTTACCTACAAGTTTTATCCTCATTTGGCAAAATCCGTCTATTTTTCATTGTCCAGGAAAAAGTTTTCTGAACGCAACTCACAAATTCTGATCAAACATTAAAACTTTTTTTGGATTGCAAGAAAAGTACTTCCTACTGCAGCTAAATGCATTAATTTAGTATTTCTTGATGCCGTATAAAATGAGAGGGCCCCGTTTAGGGATCAAACTGAAATTCACAATACAGTAATTGAAAAAATGTTGGTTTTAAATTAAATTTCATTCTACCCTATTTGAGAAGGAGTGAAGTAGAATCAAACAAAAATGGTTTTTGGGGAACTTTTGCAGTTGATGGGTTTAAAAATGTTGAGATTTTTTTTCACCCGACTGTAGATTTCCTTGTCAATTTTTTAACGCGCCTTAATTTTTTCCATTTTTGGGAGTACGTGAACGACCCTTTTTAAGGCGATCCCAGGCTTCCAGCTGGAAAAAATATGAAAGAGGTTTGCGCAGTCTAGAAATGAACAAAAGATTTGAATTTGTATTTTAATGAAGGAAATCGTGCTCCTCGAATTTACGAGTTTTGCGTGTTTCAGGGACGAGCTAAAAAGCATGGCCGAGCCTTTGACTCTTCGACGTCGAGTGAAACGAACCCTGTCTCAACAAGCAGGCAGACAGAAAAGAAAAGCCAAATCGATCCCGCTTTGTAGTCTGATGAAGTACAGCATTTCCATGGGCTTTCGACGATTTGGGCTTGGGTTGAGAGAAAGCATGCGGGACTGGCAGTTGTGGAACAGCTCGCTCAAAACTATTGAAGGAAATTTCGGCACTGGGATCGGGAGTTACTTCAGGTTTCTTCGCTCTTTGCTGTTGATGGACGCCGTTGTTGGCTTGCTTGTGTGAGTTTTCGTATTGTGTGGACTGTTTCGTTAATGTATGATGGTTTTTTAATGCTTTTTGCGCGTCTCTTTGAACCCTAATTTCGAGAATGCTGTTCAAATTTTGTTAACACAGACAAGGAACGGTAGATGTCACATCATATCGACACGTTTTCGCTTGAGTGTCGTAGAAACACACTTTCTTCATTTGTCATCTTTATTGTAGTCTGAGAAAACAAGAAAAATGATGGTCCGCCTGCAGTCGCATTTTTGAGTGTGATTTGAAAAATTTGTGAAGATTACTCGCATTTCAATCGTCTTCCTTCATCAACTGCTCACTAAAAATCTTGTGTTCCATCAACATGAACTGAAAGATGAAATTTATGTTCGCAGATTGGCGTTCGTGATTATACCTCACTGGCTCGCTATGGCGAATCCAGAAGCTTCTCAGGAGATCGCAATAAATGCGACAGGTGAGAATCGACATTCCACTTTCGTCTTCTCACAGAGGATATGTGCTGTACGAGGATTGCAAATTTTTTGTTCATTCCGCAGATGTAGTGTTCAGAGAAAAACCTGTGTGGAACGTGTTCTATCGGAATGAATTAGGGATGTCGAATAAGAGCCAGGAGGATTTCCGTCTCCAGGATTTGGTAACTGGCGAGGTACGTTGAACATTTTAAATTTCAGTTTTAGCCTGAATTCCTTTCAGTGATGCCATTCGAATAATCTTTATTTTAAATGCTGTTTTGCATTGTAACAGAAAATGTTCATGCCATCCTCCGTTTTTGCTGTTTTTGACTGGAACATCTTCGGTATGGTTTCGCAGGGTTATTTGAGGGATTCGTTTTTGTTCTACGGCACTTACACCGATAAAATTCTGACCCTGTACCAGAATCGGGATTATTACCTGCCCCATGCTTATTTCTTTGCTTTGGTTGTGGGAATGATGTTGGCGATTGCAATCATATCCAGAGCGTGAGTCTTACAATTTTGCCGGTTTATGCGAGAATACATTTTTATTTTATTTTTTCCTAGGACGGCTTCTTCATTTCGTCAGAACTTCATCGCGAGGAGTGGGAATCGGTTGGCTGTCGTCAGTCTTGTTCTATGTGGCTGGGATTTCAATGTTACCTCCAAGGCATCTGCTAGATTTCGCTCAAAATTCATCAGGAAAGATTTGCAAGTGAGTGGATCTTCCAACATTTCTCGCTGCCGTGCTCGATTTGCGCGAGATTCTTTTCTTCGTCGAAGTGTGGATGTCACGTGAATTTTGTGGGTCGTCATTGAGCCTAGTGTCCACGAATCCGCAAAGAAAACACCATACCGGAATATAATTAAATTTAGCGGACGTATCTCCTGACCTGATGTAGAATTTAGTCTTTCGTACGCGAGAACAATTTTCCTAACTGAATCCAACGCTCAGCTAACAAAAGGAATAGTTCCTAAGCGCTTCTGCTTCGTGAAAATAATTCTTACCCCCTGGATTCTCTTGACCCAAGGTATACAAGTGCAAATGTTCGTGTTTGGTTAGATTACATTGTCAGCTCAGTAATTCATACGACACCAACTTGACTTGACAGTCAGCAATATTGGAATATAAAGTGAGAAGAGCCTCTTATTTGTATTTTTATTATTATGATATGGTTTTTGACAGTAAGTAATTTTTGTGTTTCTATTGATGTCCGAACAATCCGTTTTGAACTAATATTATGGTCTTTCGTAGGAGTTCGCAGAAACGCTGACGAAAAATGTAGAACGATGGACATGGAGAAGAATTGGCTTTATGGCATTGACGAATGCTGCTGTGATTCTGATCGTTGGTGGATTAGTTGTTGGTTTTTTCTTCATGCTCAATTCCGGTTCTGTCGATACGGGAACGCCGCAGGACAGAGACGCATTGCATTTATATGGTGTCCCGATTCTGGCGTCTACTGTGATGTTTGTGCTCCCCATGGTGTTCTCAGTGCTGGCCGAACACGAAGGTTACTCGAATCCTCGAAGTCAGCTTTATGTCACACTTATCAGGTAACGTACTAACGCTCTTATCGCTGGAATGGATTTGGTCGGACTGGACCTTTTTTTATTTTAATAACTCGTGATGATGGTTTCGGGGTATGAAGCATGGTTGAAAATTTTAGTCAGTTCCTTGAAATCATGTACTTTGTGTAAACATTTTCTGAGTGAAGACCATTGTGAAATTGATAACGAGATTTTAAGGGAGAGCTTCTGTTCATTTGATGTAAATTCTCTCGATTCGCACACTTGTGGAACTTGGCTCACCATTTGAGTTTTCTCTTGAAATTTCACAATCAGCATTATTAATGCAGAAATTTCAAGTTCTATTCGTGGGACACGGTTGTCGAATCTGGTTAATTTTCACAAGATTTTTCTATCATATGACATACTTGATAGCTCTGGGCAACCTGCGAAGTCGTAAATCAAGCAAGTGTGGCACGTAAACTGTATTTATTGACAGTTCGGGTGCGCTTTCAACTTCGTCTGTTATTAATTTCAATGGGATAAGCATAATTTCGGACAGTGATCATGAGATGATGAAACTTTATTCCGTTAAATTACAATCCAACTGCACTTGAATAGGGTAGTGATGCACTGACAAAACTTCTCAACCAACTTTTTTTTTCGCAACATCTATCAGTAACAACCCAATTTTTCTCTCAAAATCTGCTTTCAAAAAGTAAGTATCTAGAAAAAAATATGCGGAAAAGCTAAATTTAGTGATTGATCTACGTACTTGTATGTACAGTACAGAAGTCTGTTCTCCCTTTGTCATTTTCGTGATACTGTACATCGCGAATGATTCCATGACGTTTTTAATTCGTCGTCATCTGCTTCAGAAGCTTGGATCCTTAGAATTAATTTGGGAGCCGTTTTTATCATTTTAATGTTTTTCGCATATTCATTTTTTGTAATTTTTAATAATTTTAAAATTTCTTTTGTTGAGCAGATCATTCCTGTTGCAATGTGCCGTCCTGGCAACGGTCGCTTATTATTGCGTAAATTTATCGAAGAAGGAAGAAGTTGAGGTGAGAGTAGTCAAGACCGGATTTGGTTTATGGTTCGATGTGAATTAACAAATTTTTTCATTATGAGCAGTGCTGGGAGACTACATTCGGAAGCATGGTGTACAGACTTGTAATGATGGATTTTTTGCTCGTTGTGTTGCTTGGCTCAGCCGCAGATTGGTTGAGAGCTCAAATTTCCAAGTGAGCGAATTTCAGGAAGATTCTTTTTCCGAGATATGTGCTCAAAATTTTTTCAATTCGCAGGCAAATTAAGCTTTCGCAGACTGAAACGAAAAGCAAGGTGGGGATGATTTTTAGTCCACCGGTTTTCGACGTCGCAAGGAACACCATGAACCTTGTGTACAATCAGTCGCTCCTTTGGCTTGGCTTTTTTTATTGTCCATTTCTGCCGCTCATCGCAGTTGCGAAATATTTCGTGACGTTCTTCTTTAACAAGGTTAGTTTGTGTTCCCCTCAGTTTTTGGAATTTTTTGGCACTATAATGACTAGAACTGAAATGGCGTCCGGATTTAGTTTTCAATGCGATTCACGACCATTATTCGGCTTATCGTTGCAGTACGAATTATTATTGGTGTGCGATAAGCAGAGACAGAAAATGTGGAGAGCTGCGCAAGCAAACTCCGTGTTCCTTGGACTAGCTTTCTCTTCAAATCTGATCACCATGGCTTTCTTATTCTATTCCATGTCTACGTGAGTATATTGCTTGCCGTGTATCGCTTAAATTTGCAAACTTTGAGTCCTTTGTTCGATTGCATTTCCAGGTTCCCTTCATCAGGCTCTTGTGGTCCTTTTGTCGCCCTGAGATTTTCAGGAGACCTGGTCGTGGATATCCTGGACGACTGGGACAAATCCTCAGACTTTCTTTTGTCCGTGCTCGTATTTTTGCAGGGCAGTTGGCCGAAAGCTGTGGCCTTCATGATAATTCTGTGAGTTCGGATTACATCTGACCTTCAGAGAAACGAGGGATGGTCCGTAGATTTATCTGAAATGAACCAACAAGATTTTTAGCATGAGAAAATGACTTCTGAAACACATTACCGCATAATTCAAGGGTGCGCTAGTGTTACTCAACACGTACAGTACTGCAAAATGTCAATGCATTTTTTCTTGCGATAAATCCGACGATTGAAACTACTGTACAGTATCTCTAAAATGTAAAAAAAAAAATTCAGTGTTCGAGAATAAATTTTTAAGTCTCCATTTCTGCGTCAGCATTCTCGAAATTATTGTGAGGTTCAAATCGGCTTTCTCTTTATCTGCCGGAAATTTAGTTGAATTCAAGCCTTCATTTGAACCACTTGTCGAAATTTAAGAACGCCTCTCGCCTCTTACATTTTGTATCAGGGATGGCATAAATGTCATGATAAAATACATCATTTATCTGGAAAATTCGCGCGACCTGGAGCATTGTTACCAAGATATTATTTCATTTATTGATGACATTTTTTGTCCTTCTGACTACCGACAAATTCGCCAAGTCTCAAAATTTAATGACCATCCATCTTAAAGGCAAAAAATTGACGGCATTTCTTGAAGCACCATTTTCTCTCTTCCAGAGCATTCCTGTTCTATTTGAGGGAAGTGTGCGAAGGGCATCGACAAATCACGGAGAGGTTGATGACTCAATTAAAGGAGCTTCGGTCTGATAAAGCCTATTTTTTTAAGGAGATTGAGAAGCAATACGCGTTACGTAAGTTTCGTGTAGTTTCCTGACATGAACTTCTTCGGGAGTCCAAGTTTATGATTCAAAATCTCCTAGGATCCCCTGTTGGATCAATAAGTAGACTCGGAGCTAATGCTGTGTTTCCTTGTAAAATTTTCTTGTAGGTCGGGGTTTGCCAAATGCGATGACTCGTGAAGATTTGAATAATTTCGGAAGAAAATCTTATATCCGAGGGCTTTCGATGGATGAATCCCGCAACAGTTTTACGTCACGAGAATCGTTTCTACCTGGTCGCATTCGCGGTCAAGGTGATGCAGAATTGATTCCCATGCAGGTTGGTCAGGATTCTAGAATTTACATGAGGACTAAAATTATTACTGTATCCGGTTTCCCGCCCACACTTGAAAAATAAAAATTCGTTGGGAATTTGATTCGATTTATTTGACGCACTTCCGCAGCATATCTTTCACGTCCTTGAACAGACTTCTCAGCTCTCTGGTTCAAAATATTGCAACATTTTACGATTTACTCATTTTGTTCTCTTTCAAACTTGAAATTTTCCATTCTGGATATTTCAGACCACTGTCTAACCATCAATAATTTGAGCACATTCGCAAGGTTGTTGCACTCGAACGTTGCGAGAGACAAAGATAATCAAATCTGAAATCCTATCTAATTGTGAATTATCATTTTGTATTTTAAAAAATTTGAAAATTGGATTTCGTGCAGAATTATACACCACTATTGTCCTTTCAAGGATTTGAAATTCTTTCAGCACATGAGACCTGTGGAAGCTGCAGAGACTGAGGTGTTGGTTACCCTACAGGATCATGATGAGGAAAGTGATGAGGAAACCGGGCCAGGTATTGCCTCTACTCCTGCTGCTGGCCATAATCCTGGTAAGTGTTCCTGCTTTACCGCTTGGAATTTTTGCTGCACTTGGTTTTAGTTTTAAATTCATTAATTTATCGTGATTATTTCATGTTCAGGGTGGATTAGATAATTTCGATACTCTATTGGAACTACGTCCCAAATATCTCTGAATGCTGACACGCTGAATATGGGCTCTATCAAGAACTCACGAGATCACGTTAAAAAGAGAAAAACAATGTCTGTTTTTCTCTTTTTTAACGTGAAAAATTACTCAAAATTCCCTGGGCTTTTTGAGTGAGATAAAATTACGGTAGACCCTCAAAAGCGTTGGTGCAGTAATCTACTGTAAATCAGAAAGTAAAATCATATGAACATGCAACGATAAAATTCGTTTCAAATAACCGTATGAAATTGAAAGAGACTAATAACTAATTGGTCCAATTGCGACAAGTGCTCGGTGCGGGGGAAATCAAATATTCGTGGGTTCTATCCGAAAAAAAAATCGTCGTGCGATTCGTTTTCTATCACAACAGATTATGCTCGATGTGAATGAATTTTTGATAGGAATCAATAAAAATGGAGGTACTGTACTGTACTCGGAAAAAAGCGAAGAAGTTGGAACCCAGTTTTACAATCTGCTAGTAAAAATTTTCTTGATGTCTCATAATTTGTTCCACATTAATCGTAGCTTATTGTAGGAAGGATCGTTCGTTCATTGACTAAGATGGGTTGATGTAATCGTCGTAAAAGTCTATATAGTCTCGAACTGATTCTTCATTTTTTTTTCGGTGTAGTTGCTTGAACATGTTCTTGGGTTTCGTGGTAGTTTTCAGAGTGGAATCCGCGATTGATCCAGAGTTGGCGGGTTTGCGGACAAATGCGCCAGCTGGAGCCAGAAGTCGGAGACTGTGGTCGCCGAGAAAGCGTTGAGAGGGTGCTTATTGTAGCTGCGATTGTGAAGATTCGTTTTGAAACTCGTGTGGCTGTGCTTTGTGTTTTTGCGATTAGATTCAAGGTTGTAGTGGCTGTAGGAGTTGATGGTACGATTATGGTTCGAGTATTTCCCACGCTTATCAATGTCGGGATGTCGCGTAATTTCACTCGAGGAATTACCGAGCTTGACGCCTTCGCGGTACGCGTCGTAAACATTGCGTCGAAGTAACCTTTAAAAACTTCGGTTTTACGTCACGATGGGAGTTTCAAGATATTTTGATTGTTACTGAGGCTTGTGTGAGATTCTTTGAGTGCCATGAGCAGAAGTGCCTTCCAGAGGTTTCTTTGACCTTTTTGTGGAATCCCGTCGAAAATGGAGACAACGAAGTACAGTATTTTTCGTGAATCTCTTTCCAGTTGTTCATGATTGATAAGCTCTCATATCACTCTCGAGTGCGAAGATTTGAGCTCGATGGAGGTAGTTGCATGATTTTTTCTGATAGTCGAACATGAATATTTCCGGAAACCGTGCAGTATAATATTTTGGTGCATTAATGAAAGACGGAATTTTTAATTCTGTATGCAGTGTCCCCTATTGCCTGATTTTTTTCATGAGAATGTCTAGATGTCGCCTGAATTATGTTACATCCACTGTTACTTCAAGGCTAGATGAATTACATCATGAACTGTTCTTCCAAGTGCGAGAAATCAAGCTTTCTGTAGACAACCGAAGTTCAATTATTTTGAATAAAACCTTTTTCTTGAATGAATCCTGGGTGCAAAGCCCTCTGCCAGTTTTTCTTTCCGCCAGCATACATTTTATTTTTGTGTGCAAAGAGTGACTTCATTTTTGTAATATTTCCTGGAAATTTGTGAATTCCAAATGCAAAACATCTGCTGGAACACTTCAGTCTCAGAAGTGCAGAAAATTTGAACTTTTGGAGTGAGGAATTATACAGAGAATCTGTCCATTTTGTGGGACTAAGATACACATATTTTCGTTAGAGGGGAGGGGGTGGGGCGTCTAATGAAGTGAAACTGAATTAACTGTTGGAAATCAATTGCATATATATATTAAATCAAGAAGCAATCCAACCAGATGAACATTTAGCAATGATCTTGGTGAGTGGTTATTTCTAAAAATTGGTGGATATTTTTTTGAAATTGTTCATGAAATTTTTAATTGACGGGTGGGCAGAGGGATTTTTAATCTCTGCAACAATTATTTTCTACAAAGATTTTTTTGTGATGTTGAACTTTTTTGTGTGTCCCATGCTCCCATGTAGGGATTCTCTGCAAATGAAATTTTCTGGTCCTCTTCAATTTCCTTGTAGAGAGAGTCCACCAGTATTACTGTACTGTGCATCCAAAATTTTACAATCCAATTAAGGGAAGCTTCATTCACGTTGAGACTACATCATCTACTCCGTTGCTTTACTGTTCTTGTCTCTTTTCTATTTCAAACTTATTGCACGAATTTTTTGTATAGAAATTCTTGAAAAAGAAGTCCGATCTTCATTTGAAAAGAAGCAGTTCTGTATAGGTAATTTTTGTATTTTTTAAGACACTGATATGAACATATGATAATCTGAAAGCAAAATTAAGTTATGGTGCTTCATGTGTATAATAGGCAAACATAACACTCCAATGGAAAAATTATAACGCGTCCCACTTATAGGAAGAATTTCTTCCGAAATTTGTTGTGTAACTGTTGCTGGAATTTCTGGGAAAATTACCTCACAGTACTCTGATGAGGAATGCAAATACCGTTCATGTTAGCTTTCGGGTTCAGTGACGGTTTTCTGGGCTGGTGCGTAATACGATTCTCTGATTAATTTATTTTCCAATATTCCAGAAAACTCAGTCGACAACCAAATGTTTCAGACGGCGAATAAGGCCGGCATCGGCTATTCAACCTTCGACGGAATGAATACCCCACGATTCAACCCTTACTTGAGTAATAACTCTTCCCCATCAGATGACGGACGTTCGTCTCCCGAAAGCATTCGTGAAATGCTGCCTGTGTCATACGCGTCTGTGGAAGACTACATCCGTGTAACAAACGACATTTACAGTCACCCGAGTGTCACTTCTCAACGTAACTTTCATCCAGAACCTACTTCGTCTTCGATGATGAGAAATTATTCTGTTGCGCCGTCAGCCCCAAGTTTTGTTGTTGTGCCAGATCCTCGGAAAGTGTCAAAACCTGCCGGCAGTGTTTTGCTTCGTCGCACCAATAATAACTTGCCGAGATCGCCTGATGTGATTCTGCCCACGAAAGCAACAGTGCAGCCGCAGCAACAAGGATGGAATTCTGCGCAGAATTCCATCCCCAGCAGGTTTGGCAGCAATCATGGGAACATTGGACAAGATGATGGATTGAATTCTGCGCGCAGCGGAAGTGCTCTTCTGAGACGAACAAATAATGCTGCATCTCATCGCAGATTTTAGAGCCGAAGCTTGTGTGAAATCGAAAGTGCAATGACTGGTGGATGAAAATGTTCTCAATATGCCCTTGAAATATGTAAAAAAAAAAAAAAAAAAACCGTGTGGGATATCCGGAAAAAATAATTAATCAAAAATGAGTGTATGTTTTCGGTGCTCGTGTTCATCCCCAAATGAACAAAAAATATTGGGCGCATTTTTCCCTTCGACCAGAATGGAATTAAAGCTGATCTTGGCAATCTTATTTGATGTTTGATGATTCGAGAGTTACAATGCAAAATTTTAAAATATATTTTATTGGATGAAAGGAATTTTTTTTCGCCGAGTAAATCAGTCTTGGATTTGCACGAAACAATTACTGAAAGAGTGTCTGGACTCGAAACTTAGCTAATCCACAATATTTTTTTTTTTATGAATGCAGTAAAAGCTTTCAAAAATTACTCTTTCAACATATTGCAAATCTTTTCTTTTTTCATTTTTGCCAGCTCTGGCCGAATATTTTCTCCCAAAATTCCTGCTCAACTTCATCCCCAAAATGTTCTTACAGAAAAGTCATCAAATTCTGCAGAGAGAATGAAGACACGGAAAGGAGCCAAACTTGGGTTTCTTCGCAAATTCTTCTTTCAAGATGAATACGTGATGCTGTTTCTATTTTATTTTACAGCAATGGCAGACACGGTTATTTTTAACCTTACTTTCCACAAAATAGGGTCATCAAAGTCATTATTTCTGCCAGCATAGGTCACCGTGTCTGCTCACTCTGCTGTAAGCGACAAAAAAGTCATTCAGTTCCCGAAAGCACTTTGAACAACGCATTACTGTAGCTGTCAAGCGCAGTAAGACGGAGAATCCTGACAAACGACGTCTGCAAAATGCCAGCAGCTGCTTGCAAGTGAGGTATCCATTTTGTCAAAAAAAAATTAAGAAAAACACGCATGAAAGGTTTGCGATCCTTGCAGAAAGAATGGAAAGGAAGTAAAGAAAAGCTGGCCTACATCGCAATTTTGGACGAATTTGCAGCGAAGAAAAATGAGACGGAAAAATTACAGGAGTGAAGTAATACTGCAGAATCTCTTTATTATGTAGGGAACTACTGTTTATCATAGCTTACAAAAAATTTGTTTTTCAGCACGTCTTAGGAGCAGTTCAATAGCCGAAATGTTTTATGTATACTTGTTCATAAGAAATGTTTTGTTGCTACGATGTTTTCGTCTTGGTGCCAAAGTGGCTTTGTTCTTACAAATTATGTAGTGAAGTATTTAAAACCAAAGTTGATAACCTTGAAGAAATTTTAAAAATTCTTTGTGCAGCAAAAAACAAAAAAAACATGAGACTTCAGCATATATTGTCAAGCATAAAAGTTCAGACGAGGCTGATCATTATAAATAACTATACTGTATATGAAAGTATTTTTTATAGCATATATAGGAAGCAATAATTCAGTCTCTGTTTTTGTCTTCATTATTGTCTGACCTTTTTATGAAGAAGAAAATAACTTATTTACAGTAATTTCAAGTGCAATTTATTTTATTGCATCGATGCAGTCTGTTAAAGTTAAACCCTTCTTTCCATTCGCATTTAATTGGTTTTTTGTGAGAATTACCCTTCAAGTTTTGAAACTCAGTACAGTAATATACACTGCTCTTAAGTGAGATCCTGAGGCTAATGTTCCAATTATAACATTTACCAGAAAATGCAGCAATAATATTAAAGTTATGCAATATTAAAAAAATCAAAACAGCAACGATTTCCCAAAAATTTCTTCCAAGATACGGAATAAAGCCTCTCCACATTTTCACCCCAAATGTGGTACTGCTTGGCAGAGGACATTAATTTATGGCCCAGTCAGAGGAGTAATTGCCACATAAATCATATCTAGAAAGTCTGCAGAACCAACACTTGCCTCACAAATATATAGCAGATGATACCTGCAGAATTTTGCAGTAACTTGAACCGCATGGCCTAGTTTGAGAGTGGAAAACTCAGAAAGTCAGAAGATGACAGGAGTAAATGAATGGGGGTCTAAGTACACTTCATGTACGCGATGTACCGGGTGGGTCATCAGAAAAATTTTAGTCAATTTTCAATAAGAAAAGCAGCCCGTTTTAGTATTGAAATTTGCATTTTGTCCGAAATCTTTGTCGAATTTTATAAATAAATAATATTTCCAACATTTGCGTTGTTATGATACTGGAATTATGTTAATTTACTTTGATATTTTCAAGAAAATGTGACTTCAAAACTAAGAACAATAACATATTAATAAATTGGGAAAGAAAAAGCGCAAACTGCGCCATCTAACTAAAAAACTTTAAAACCGGTGAAGATGAGCTATATATATATAGGAAATTTGAGACTTGATTGTTCTAGTTTTTTCACCTTTCTCACTCAAATTATAGTCAAATATAATAATTATTACACTGAATATAAGGCAATTTAAGAAGAGATGTTTTTAGCATCTGCTCCAACAGTCTCAATAAGAGTTTTGGCAGGGGTCTGTATATAGAAAAGTTCCCTCACCATACACTCAATGTGATACGTTATAAAGATATTTGTTATAACATAAATCAATCAATATGCTTACCAAGTGTCCGTTTTATAACAATGAGAGTTTCAAATTTCCCTGCGAATTTTTGATTGAATATATAGCTGCTCAATCCAAGTAAGAGTTTCTAGCCAACAATTTACAAACATGCATTTAAAGATTTTCGAAGCAAAATATCAATTTTTCTGCAGGTTTTTCGAAATACTGTACACAACCAGCAAAATATTTTTAACGGATCAATTTCGAAATACGAACAAATTTTTGTTAGAAGGCTATACTATACAAATATTGTCATAATGGATCCTATTAAAAATCTCATTTCATAGAATATTATTGAAAATATTTGACAACAAATTGATTTTATTGTAAATGCATATACGGTATGGGATGACAACAGAACGTTATTTTAGTTTCAGTATACAGTATACTGTACAGCAGTACTCCACTTTGTTTTTAAGGACGATTTTCCATTCCCCAGCAGTACTTGAATTCAATTATTTTGATAGTTCAGATTCCTTCCGAATCGTGAATAAATTGCTCATTAA
>CAJPEX010000548.1:4223-90844 GCA_905338405.1 Notodromas monacha
TCTGCTGAAAAATGTTTCCGAGAAAATGTGCCCAATTAGGAACCGATTTCTGCTCATCGGCTTTCACAAGATGTCGGTCTTACAAAACGCAACACACACACACACACACACACGCACCCGTGGGCTGGGTTACTCAAATCTTTCCAAGTGGGGGCTGGGTTTTTTCTCGGGGATTGCCCCCCATGCAAACAGGTCCCTCAGGCACGGGTCTTACGATTTATCCGAACTTCCCATAACCGGCATTAATGAACCGGTTGGGTGTCTCTCCACCCCCCCTGGGGCAATGTCTGCCACTGGACTATAGGTAGGCTTTTGATTGACTGCAGTCGAATGACGAGATAAGAGAGGAGGGGGGAGGGGTTCTTATTTGGTAGGGCGAGGTTTTATTTATATTTTTCTCCCCCTTTTCTTGTGTCAGTGGGGTCCTTGCGAAATTATATTCTTGGACCTTAATTTGCTCTCATCCCACGTGATGTATTATCCTTACAGGAATAGTTGGGATCGCTGGCAATCTTGATATACTTCTATTGTGCACACTAAAATTGTTTTTTTTTTAACGCTGTAGCATACTGTACAGTGGGTTCCCACGTAATGGAAATTTAAAAAAAGTATTTTAAGAAAATTTCTTGGCTGAAAAAGATTGGCCAAAATAAAAAAAAAATGGTTCACCTCACAACATTTTTTTTGTAGTGTTACATTTGAACCTTTTTGAATTTAATATTGACAAATGTTGTGTTGAAGAAAATGAAAGAAAAATTTTCTTTCTTTTAATTTTCCTGAAATTTCTGAAGAGAAAGTGGGAATCTTGACATTTCCATGCAGGATTCCCTCCATTTTTTTACCAATCAAAATTGTACTTACAATCTCACAATGAAGTGCAGTTGAACCTCTGTAAGTCAAATTTCAAGGGACCAGAAAACATTTTTTACTTAGTTTCTTGTCTAGAATTGAAATTTATTTGATAATAGCATGAACAGAATCCCCCATGAAATACATTGGTATTGTACATGCCCATCAGTGACCCCAGGAAAGGCTGGACCAACATCTGTCCAAAAGGTTTCCAAGTGGGAGGGATTTGGAATTTATTTGATAATAGCATGAACAGAATCCCCCATGAAATACATTGGTATTGTACATGCCCATCAGTGACCCCAGGAAAGGCTGGACCAACATCTGTCCAAAAGGTTTCCAAGTGGGAGGGATTTGGAAAAATAAAGTGATGAGAGGTCTAGGATGAATTACCCATATTATAAAACTTCATACTACATTTAAATGCGGTACTGTACTTGTTCAGTAGACTTTCCCAAAAACTTGGACATGAGATTTTTGATAGTGATACCTGTTTACTATACTTCACACAACAATGACCCCAGGGAAGGCTGGACCAAACCTCTGTCCCAAATGATCCAAGTGAGAGGTACACTACTTAAACAAGTATGGTTTGAGGGGCCAGGAATAAATTACCCATTGTATACAACTTGTCAACTTCATATTAGATAACTAGTTCGAAGTGCTGTTCCTCCCATTGTAAAATATATTGATATGGTCAATTGTTATACCAGTTGCCTGTTCACTACCGCACCATGCTGTACTTCACTGTCCGCAACAATGACCCCAGGAAAGGCTGGACCAAACCTCTGTTCAAAATGTTTTCAAGTGGGAGGTGTTTGAAAAAAAGATGTTTTTAGGTGCCAGGAATAAATTACGCATTGTATAAAACTTTTCAACTTCATACTGGATAACTTGTTCAAAGTGCTGTACATGTACCTCCCAATATAAAATATATTGACATGGTTAACTGTGATACCAGCTGACTGTTCAGTACAGCACCATGCTGTACTTCACTCTACTTCACTGTCTGCAACAATGACCCCAGGAAAGGCTGGACCAAACCTCTGTCCAAAATGTTTCCAAGTGGGAGGTGTTTGAAAAAAAAAATGTTTTTAGGTGCCTGGCATAAATTACCCAGTTTATACAACTTGTCAACTTCATATTAGATAACTAGTTCAAAAAAGCTGTACCTCCCATTGTAAAATATATTGTTATACCAGCTGACTGTTCAGTACCGCACCATGCCGTACTTCACTTTACTTCACTGTCCGCAACAATGACCCCGGGAAAGGCTGGACCAAACCTCTGACCAAAATGTTTCCGGGCGGGGAGGAGGGTGAGAAATAATGAGGGAGGGAAACATTGGGACGTTGGGTGGGTGTTGAGGTGACGAAAACAGTTGCGAGGCGCTCAGTTGCGTCGCCGTCGCGCGACTGGCTGGTTGTATCCCTCGCTCGCTGTGTTACTGTACTGTGAGTGCATCACGGCGAAAAAAAAAAAAAGAAAAGAAGCAGGATTGTGCAATATTTGAATAAATGTGCGTGTTTGTGCGTCTCTCTGTGTGTGTGTGTGGGGAAGATAAAGTAGTGAAGTGTGTTTTCCTTGTCTTGCTGGGAAGAAAATCACTGCCCCGAACTTCGGCAGAAAATTCGTGGCTTCATATGGTATCAATTATTATTATTTTTTCTCTGTGGAATGATTGCTTCGAAATCGTGGTTTTCAAATATATTTTAGATGGGTTCGTAGGGGAAACGACAGTCAAATAAATCTTCTAATGACCTATCTAAGAGACGAAATCTCAATATGAACATATTTAAAAAAATTGTCCATAGGTTTCTTATAGGATTTTTTAATTACTGTAGTACTGTATCTGAAATTTTTAACCAAATAAAACAAGCAGGGATCTAAAACCTGAAATCATTGCCTGAAAATATTTTAATTGATTTCCCAAATACTGGATATTTATCAAGAAATTGGCGACGAGTTTACGACGTTTAGAACCAAAATTTCTAAAATATTAAAAGAAACCTCGTTTTAAAAACTTATTTTAGCGATGCGAGAAACTGAAAAATTGACCCTAATATAGGAATTAAAATTTCGAAAACTATTCATTTATGCAGTAGTCGTCTATTTCTTGAAAATGCTCGAAACTTCAAAGTTTTTGAGGATAACACGAATTTTTCCACCTTCCAATAAATGTGTAAAGCCGTAAATTAATTTTTGAGTACAGTGTTATTCTCTGAAGTACAGTATTTACACCGATATCATCGTTTCCCTTTTATGATAATTGAATTTACTGCTAATTGAATTTGATGATAATTTGGTTTTGGGTTAATTATTCCAAGTTTAACTTCATTAAGATATTGCTGCAATGTTGATGGAAATACGAGGAATGTTTGGAACCAATCTTATAGGGGTTACTTGATTATTGATGCAATATCCCATCTGAGAAAGTAATATGAGGGTTCCCACATATTCGGTGTTTCCTGTTGTAGAAATGATTGTGTGATATGCTTTTATGGGGGGATAAACAGGGAATTCTGCCGAGACACTTACAGTAGTCTGTTGAGTTGGCACAAATCTATCAGTACTTCACCACAATTTGACGCAACTCAACAGCATAATGACTTTATATTAGTTGAGGGATACTGAAATACTTTTGGAGCTTTGGGGATTCCAGAAAATGTATGATCATCTGTGCAATTAGCAGACTTTGATTTAGTTTGCTGTGCATGTGTTGGGAACAAATACTGTACATAATATCTGTCATGTCAAGTAATTTTATAATTTTAAGGAAAGCGGTTTTTTTGTATATTTTCTTTGAACTGAAAAATCATGCGGTTGCTGGATTCAACGGTTTTTTTTCTTAAAAATACTGTAAGCTCTTTCCAAACTTATATCTGTGAAAAAGTAGGCTGGAGCTTATTACAAGTAACGGATAATATAAACAGAGAGAAAAATGTGCATAATTTAATTCTTGGATGATTTTTTCTGACCAACACAATACCGCTTTTGTGCATGAAAGGGCTGGTCAAAACACTCGTACATTGTTATGCCAGTAGTGTATGGTTAATCTCCCTTAGCACTTTATTGTACCCATTTTTAAAATAAATTTTCTGGAATAATTTTCTCGTCTTTTCTTATCATACTTGATTTCATTTCAGCCCTCCCGTAAAGAAACCACTTATTTTTGCAGTCGAAAAACCATTCCTTTTTTTCATTCATATATTTTGCACATTTTCCTTTCTAGAATACAGTATAGTAAATATTTTGATCTAAACAGAATATAATTTTTTCTGTTCTTGTGTTTGCAACGGTGGCGAAAAAACTTTGATTTCTTTGAGTACTTTACTGTATAGTACTATGCTTCTTCTATCTTCTCACAAATTTTTTTACCTTTCCTTAGCCTCCTCCTCACGCTCCTGCTGTAGAATAGAATAATCTATGTAATTTTTTTGAAAAGCTAGTTACTAAATGCCATTTCCTTTTTTTATTGTTTTGATTTGCAAAATTGTACCGTATTTGTGAAATTTCCGATTTTTTTTTCTGGAGTCAACCTAATGGGTTACCGTATTTTAAAGAATGTTTGCCAAATATCTTTGGTCATGGAACAGGGCAAATCCTTCTGATTGTGGTACCGTATTTATTATATCCTCTCTGATATAATTTTACCCACTTTCTTTAACCTGTGAATATGAATAGGAACCTGCTTTGGATCATTGTTGAAACACCTTTCTTGACAGACAAAATTCTATTCTCTGGTTTCATCACTACCTTTTTTCGTAATTTTGTGCCGAAAAAATTTTCAGAAATTCGTTTTTGCGACCAACTCGATACCGCTCTATTTTTCTGGGATGGCTTCATTACAATATTTTGCGCAATTTTGTGTCAAATTTTAAAATATTTCTTTTGCGACCAACCCGATAAAGCTTCTTTTTCTTTTCTGGGATATCTGCCCGAACTCCATGACAAAATACATACCGTGAAGCTCCCTGAGAAACGGTACAATATTGCACAGTACTGTACTGTACTGCACTTGTTCCACCCTCAAACCCTCTCCTCTCAAAATCTGCTCCCGTTCCTCGCCCCCTTCCTCCTCCTCACTCATACCCCCCCCCCCCCCCCCCCCCCCCCCCCCCACCTCCCACCGCCCCCCTCCCCCGCCCCCTTCCCCCCCCCCCCCCCCCCCCCCCCCCCCCCCCGTGTAATGTAACTCTTACCTCGGTTTCAGTCACAGTGTGCTTGCATTATGTAATTTATACGTTTTTCGCGGACATAACTGGTTAACGAGCCGTGTTCACCATCGCATACCGCTTCATCCGCGAGGGGGGGAGGCTAAGAAACGCGCGACGTGAGTAAACCACTTGTGAAATAATCTACTGCCTAACGGGAGAGAGGCAGATGAGAGACAGGGAGCCGAGCGCGCGCGCCATCAAGAGAATAAGGACAGGTACACGGAGTGCAGGAGAGAGAGAGAGCGAAGGAAATGTCTGGGTTGCGGCAACTTTTGGTGCCGGGGTTTTCTTCTGAGCTTGTGTGTATGTGTGTGTGTGTGATGGAAATACCTCTGAGAGAGAAGTCGTGACTCTGGGTGGATTCAAGGGTGTGGTAGTCTTGGTATAGTGTGTGTGTTACATGATGGCTAAAGTGTGTGTGTGTGTGTTTAATATGTTTGCGAGGGGTAGTCCAGTAGTGGTGTACACTATTTCTTTTTAATGATGCACTTCATGTCAGTGGTTGTCGCAATATCCCAGTGCGTTTGATTTAACAAGAAAAAAAGCATTTTTGTAAAATTGGAAGAGCTGATTTTTTATCAAAATGCATTTGCATTGAGGTGATGTTTTTCCTTGGAAAAGACTCAGTAAAGGCTATGTTAGTGAAAATGCAGAACAGATTGCTATGATTAGCATCATGTATGCCTAATCAGTGGCAAAGTATGAATCTATGTCTATAATCTCACAATAGACAGTGTTCATGATTCTCACAATTTTATTCATCAAAATGCATTTGCATTGAGGTGATATTTTTCCTTGCAAAAGACTCAGTAAAGGCTATGTTAGTGAAAATGCAGAACAGATTGCTATGATTAGCATCATGTATGCCTAATCAGTGGCGAAGTAAGAAATCTATGTCTATAATCTCACAATAGACAGTGTTAATGATTCTCACAATTTTATTACTAAAGAAGGTTATACATAAATTATCACCAGTTAAACTTATTCATTTCTCATCAATTCAGTCAATACCTCTGTAAACCTGAGAGTAAGTGTAAAGCAGAATCAGTATTAAATGCATTCAGGAAATTTGACAAAGTCAAAGTTATAATGTGCGAAAGTATCTTGACAGCAGCTGCTCTTCCTTTTGAAGTTAGATTTTTTTTCAACTAGAAGGAAGTTGAATTGATGCTTCATTTCTAGTTTTTGTGTGAAAATCATTTTGGTTGTGGAGTTTTAGTAATTTAAAATCAGAAGGCTTTCTTGCCCACCCTGTAAAATATTATTTCTGGAAATTTTTTTAGCCCTGAATTTTTTTGCAATTGTATTTCTCTAGGAGATACAGGATGAAAAATGAACTTTTTCCTGAGAATTTTTCATTGGGTCTTTTTTTTTATTTGAAGCTACATTCAGATTCTGGTCGGTTTTGTTTTGACTGAAAATTGCTGATATCATTTTCTTACTTATAATAAATTCTTCCCACTGAGCCTAAAAAAAATTATAAAATTGATGAAATGGCAAAACAAATTGCGAAATTATTTTGTATCGCAATTACCTTATTTTAATGCTGTTGTAAGGCGTCTTTTTAGTGGTTTTTATTTTTTAATTCTTTAAAAATCGGAATAAAATCCGTATTAATTATGCATGACCAGTCTCAAAACTTATGGACCAACCTTTGTGAGTATGTGGTGTACGTTATGTGTACATGTTTTAGTGTCGAGTGCAATGTGGTTGTCATGCAATATAGGAAGGGGGAAGTGAAATACCTCTCTTTGCTCGCATTCCTTCTCTCTCTCTGCGATTTGACAAGAGTGTGTTCCTCTGTAAAATTCCCCTTATCACAACCCCCTCCCCCCCACCTTATTCTGGAATGGGAGAAATTTCTAGAAATCCCACTGGAAACTTGGGACATGATAACTGGTTCTTACAATGATGAAAGTCCACTGGGATTGGTTCAGTTTTTCTTGCTTTGTCCTCTGAGGATGAGTGTATGGGTTGTACTGGTGGACTTTGATTATGTGTCATGCTTTTTATAATCATTTGAAAAATTCTTATATTTTTAAAGTTTTGAGCATCATTTTGAGGTTCAACTGGACCTTCCCTGGTTGTATGGAAAAGTGAAATAAAAAGTTGGAGGGATTTTTTTAATTGGAAGATTTGCACACCCTGCTTCACATTATATACATACTGATAAAAAATTGTCAAATGCTTGTAGGATATTCTCAGAGAGAAGACCCTGGTGGAGTCCAAAACTTAGACTTTATTTCTACAGTATCAAGTTTACCTCAATTATCAGAAGTTTCCCTCAGCAGCATTTTCTTTCAAGAAACATTCATCATGACTTTTCAATGGCTTCCTTTTGAGCATACTAAACATCCCATGAAATGCATATCAGTAAAAAGTTTTAATGAGCTAAATACCAAGAGAAAGCAAGGTTTAATCAAGCAAGAGTAAATTACTTGTCGTTTTTATCCATTTTCTCATGTAGCAAGTGTTAATGTCTTTTTGAAAACCAGGTCTGTCATCTGCAGGACCAAACGTTAGAGGTTTTCTTGAAAATTCTGTAACAAATTTATTGTCCAAAACCATGGTCATGCACAAAAGTGTAAAAGTTTGAAGAAGTCATTCCATCTTTTTTGTTAGATCACTTGACAATATAGCTTTAGGATCCCTAAGCCCTTGTGCCTTTGTCTGCTACATTATAATCACTTCTGATCTATTCAATTTCTTTGATTTTTTTCTGATTCTGGCTTATTTTGATTTTTTTACATTCATACATGTAGACTGAAGGTAAGACAGAAATGGAAAATTACTAAGAGAAGGGAAGAGAAATTATGTGAATAATCTTACATTCATTACCATCTTGTGCATCCATATTTTTTCCAACAGCATTGCTCATCATATCTAATTATTCAGCAATAAAACCAAGTTTACTTCAAGCTGGTAAAATTAATATCTAATTATGTATCTCCATGAAAATGGTGTGACTCTCATACACATATGTGTTTTACAATAATTGATCATTTATTCAGTGATTTTTTTAGAAAGGAGAGAAAGGAAAGAACCTTTCATGAGTAACTTTATATAAATTCTTAACCTACTGTGTTATGTATCTAAATTTGCTGAATGTATCTTATTATTCAGCAATAAAACCAAGTTTACTCTATGCTGGTAAAATTAATATATAATTATGCATCTCCCATTACCAATTATATGATACACTTACACATATTTGTTTTATAGTAATTTCTAATTTAATCTGTGATTTTTTTGTACAGGCGGAAAACAAGAGGAAACTTGGATGAAAAAATCACTGATAACAGAAGGGAAATAACTTTTTATGAGTAACTTTATATACCTTCTCATCCTGCTGTGTTATGGATCTAAATTTGCTCAACATATCTTATTATTCAGCAATAAAACCAAGTTTACTTTATGCTGGTAAAATTAATATCTAATTATGCATCTCTGTAACCAATTATATGACACAAATACACATTTGTGTTTTACAATAATTTCTAATTTAATCAATGATTTTTTGTACAGGCTGAAAACAAGAGGAAAATTGGATGAAAAAATCACTGATAACAGAAGGGAAATAACTTTTTATGAGTAACTTTATATACCTTCTCATCCTGCTGTGTTATGCATATAAATTTACTCAACATATCTTATTATTCAGCAATAAAACCAAGTTTACTTTATGCTGGTAAAATTAATATCTAATTATGCATCTCTGTAACCAATTATATGACACAAATACACATATGTGTTTTACAATAATTTCTCATTTAATCAGTGATTTTTTTGTACAGGCTGAAAACAAGAGGAAAATTGGATGAAAAAATCACTGATAACAGAAGGGAAATAACTTTTTTTGAGTAACTTTATATACCTTCTCATCCTGCTGTGTTATGTACAGTATCTAAATTTGCTCAACATATCTTATTATTCAGCAATAAAACTAGGTTTTCCTTTGTATGCTGGTAAAAATCACCACCCAAATCTCTAAATAACCGTTGGTATGACACATAAAGTCATTTCATACACGTTTTTGTGTTTGCCAGCCCGAAAAAAAGGTAGAACCAGGGCGATGATCCGCGATAACCTCCACAGTATTCATCAGGTGTTTGCGTGACACGCTTTTCTCCTCGACACTGTCGACATCACACGCTGACTGACGTTATGGATATCCTCGGCACAATATTGTACTCATTTGAATATTAGTTTAAAAAAGAGAAGACAAATATAAGATATAGCATTTGTCACATAGAGAAGAGAGGCTTTGAAATGTGTCAGGATTTTTTTGCAGATTTATTTATTTCTTAACCATTGGTATTTCGAAGCATACAGGGTGTGTTACTAAAAACAGTTGGCGCTAGATTTTATGAGAAGTTACCTTCATCTGTATGTATTTTTTCCATTTTACGAATATGTATTTAAATTGTAATAATTCATCATATTTTTGTTTAGTTTAGATTCAAGAGTGTGAGAATATTATTATTTATGAATGTCGAATTTTTTGAAGGACATTCGTGGAAATTAAAAAAGGTTTATGTCGTCATTTTCACTTATTTTGTTAGAGATTCGTACAGTTTATTTACATTTTCTGTCTTCGTGTACGTAGATAAAAATTATCAAATGAATTGAAATGATTCATAATTCATTTAATTAAAGTGGACGTCGATGAGCCATTTTCAAATTTACAGTTTATGAACCTCTGGAATTTTTTTATGAGTCCAATTTTCCTTTTCGATTAAGAATTTTATGATGGACACGCATAAAAAGGTGAATAATTTTAGTAGACTTGAAAATCTACCAGGGAATCATTTCTAAAATGCTGTTTAAATTGCAAATCAATTTTTTTGGGGAAATCTTGGCTGTTTTCTCTCAAAAAGTGTTGCATAGATTATTTTAGAGTAGTTTTGCCTGACTTAAAAAAACGAGAATCATCCCGAAAACAAACCAAAAATCCTTTCCAATAGATTGGTTTTCTTCTATGAAAATCAGCAGAGATTTCATCACGAACAATTTCAAATCTGGGTCTTCTTTAAATTTTAATTACTATATATTCATTGCATTTTTATATATAAGAAAAAGAAGAGGACATTTTCGAGCGAGAAGAATTAAAAGTGCATTTGTTTCTCTCCACCAAGTTTAAAACAACCCTCAAGTTTGGTTTTGAAAAGGAAATTTCAGTTTTCTATATTATTATTTTTTCGAACATAATTCAGGATATATTCTGATGCTTATTAGATTCAGTTGCTTGTAAACTTTTGAGTTGTCTTCCAGAACATGAAAAGGAGAACAAAAAAATTATCACCATTTGACCACTTTTCTGCCAAAATGATCCAATACTTTATTGCATCACGAAAATAACTTGCAGTCGTTTATAACATTAAAATAATTGTTCGGTCGTTTTTTTTATTATATCTGACGCAGGATTAAATGGTGGCCAAAATCGAAATACAATATTTTTTATTTCTCAATGCGAAGATTATGGTCCAATTTAGTGGTTGACAATTTTTGAGAACGTTTGAGTTCTTTTTTCTGTTGTATTTCTTACAATAGATTAGGCTGAGTCATTCTCACTACAAGGAAATTAAAATTTAATCACCTAACAATCCGTCGGAAAATCAAATTTAAATCAGAGTTTCATTTTGAATTTTGTAATTAGACTCGCACGCGTTTTGTTTCTGCTGTACTTGAGATACGTGGTGCTATATTTTTAAAATAATGAAAATGTTTTTTTATGGGTGACACATTTTGTTGCACAATTTCTGTTTCGAAGTTGAAGCTAGAGATATTTGAGATTCTCTCTTGGGGAATCGCAAAGAATAATATTATTTTGCGGGGGAGATGAAATTTTGTTTTCCGAATTTTTGCACTTTAGTGTGAGAGCAGAGGATGAAAAAAAAAAGGTGGGACAACTGTAATAAAAAAAAAGAGACAGGGTTGCATTGCAGTAATGATTAGATTAATGCATACAGTTTTTTTTCACCTTCTAATTTACTCGTTTTTATTTTTTGGCCCTCTCCAAAAAATGCCGGGTTGGGAAAGAGCCGCGGCGGAAAATTGCGCAAGTTAAAGCCCGGGCGTTTGTCGCATCAGTGCTTGCTTTTCTCTTTCTTTCTTTCTGTCTTTCTCAATTCTTTCTTTCTTCATTTCTTCGTTTGTTTATTTTTTAAAATCTATTTATTTTCCTTTACATTTTGTTTCTATACTAATTCTTTCGTGCCCTCTGACGAGAGCTGGGATGTGATGCGGCCGAGTGACGGGATTTCCGAGTTTTGAATAGTCAAGGTTCCGGTCGTTCTCTGGAACTTCCGGGGTTCGTTGGGTGAATTTATTCTATTTTATTTTAACCTGACGTGTGGAAACTTGTGCTTCAAAGTATGTGTTGTGCTTGGTGAGCGTGAGTGTGTGTGGGAAAATAGAGTGAGAGTTTATTTTATTTTTTTAATTTGGAGAGGTGCGTTGAGGGATTTCTTTTTTTCACGTGCCAATATTTGGCAGGTTGAATTATTCCAATGAAGATTTTACTCATTTTAGATCCTTTTTTTCGAACTTCAGTCCGATGGGATCTTCCTCTGAAATTTGTTATTTTTTCCAATTATTAAATTATGTATGAATCACGTGTCTTAAGAGTTAGATTTTAAAATGCGCACGGGTGTGATTTCAATTTAAAATTCGCTCGGATTTCAAATTTTTTTTTCTTGAAAAAGTGCTTCGTCATCTCTCTGGAGATGGAAATCATATTTTTCTATGTTGTGTGTGGAAAATTCTGTTGCAGTGTTCCTTACTTAATAAACTTGAACCGAGCTGAGGAAGAGGAAGTATAAAATCGAAAGATGCGAACATTGTCAAAGAATTTTGGAAATTTCTTGGAAGCATTTGAAAATTCTGATTTTATGACTGAATTTATCACCGCGTCACTTAAAAAAAAATTATTTTGAATGCGTAACTGATCTGAAAATCTGAGCGTTTTTTTTTTCAAGAATATTTTCATGTTATTTTGCTATTTTGCTTGTGTAAGTGAAAAGCATTATTAGTTATAAATATCTGAAAAAATTTATTGGTATTTTTCCGGGTCAATTCACGTGATTATTCCTGTGAAAATGTTACAAGATAATCTAAAACTCGTTCTCACAAAAATCCACCTCATTGTCAACATATGCTATTTCAGAAATGTGTGTTTAAAATCTTGAGTTGAGCAATTGCTGTTTTTACTTTAAAAGATACTGATCCACCTGCTTGCGTACGATTTTTCCAACAAAAATAAGGAATAATCCTAGTGCAAATCGGTGATGGTTGAGAGCATCAGGATTTCCACAAAAAAACAAAAACAAAACGAACAACTCACCGTTATATAAAGTCAACGGCCAGCGGTTGTTATTTAAGCAATACCAGCTCCGACCAGATTATTACTTAAGCGATATATTTTTTTCTTCCGGCCATTGAAATCGAAAGATTTCGTTTTCAAACAACGCACATGGTCAGCGAGAGATTTCATTCCAAGGGTTAGTTCGAAAGTGTTTCCTTTTTTCAAATTTTTATATTATATTTTTTTTGGTGGAAGGAGATGAAGTTTAGAGTAATTTTTTATGATTGCTCGAATTTTTTCTGCATCACAAAGTTTGAAATGAAGAGGAGAAAGAGCTGTAAAATATTAATTTTCTTCCTCACCTGTATGCTGCATTTTATTATTTTGTCATAAGTCATGCAATCAAAAAAAACTTTTAATCTGATTGAGAACATGAACTCTCAAAGAACTCAATCCTGATGCACCCAACAACAAATTTTTGAAAAATTATGGAAAGTTGCTTTCAAAAATTTAGTACGTAGTCAATATCAAAGAGCTCTGCTACCAATTTATATTGAGGACAAAATGTCACCAATATAATTTGATGTTGAGTGCCAATAAATGAAACACAATAATCAGCCCGGGACGGGGACTTGGAATTCCTTTTAGGAATTCCTATTGAAAGGGATAAGTATATTTCACAAGTATAACTGAATAAACAACTCAATCAAACGCAACTTGCAGGAATAACTGGAATAACTTGAGTAATACAACTGATGAACTGATTTTATCTAGTCAATATGTGAAAAGGAGCTGCTTATATGCTACTAATAATATTTAACCTTCAATAGGTTTTACTTTCAGTTACATAGTAGGAAAGATATCATCCAGGATGCTGATAATTTTTCTGGCACTGCAATTTTGAGGAGGGGGGATTATTTTGTACTTCTAGGAATTGCTTGGAGTACTGTACATTACTTTACATAGCAAGCATGCCCAACAGTCACAAAATCTCAAAAGCCCAAAATATATAGAATTTGCTAGAAAGGAAGGCGTTGAATGGTTAAATGTAGATATTGTACTGAATCTACTGAAGCAAATCAAATGAAATTTAGTTTTTTTAATGATTACTTGGTAAAAATCGAGATGTATTTTTTGATGAGTTATTTTGGTTCACCCTGTACTGTGTTCTCATAACACTGAGGCATGTTTCAAAATGAAGAACAATTTTAGAATCTAGCATCTCTGAGAAATATAATCTGCATGATCTTTTTTATCAGATGACAAAGACAGCAACATTTTATTTTGAAAGAGAGGACCTTTGTGTTGATTGTTTTTGCACTTTTAAATATTATTCTGTTCTTATTCTATGATCTTTTCTCTAAATTGGAAATCCTCCTTAAAAAAAAGCAAAAAATTTTGATACCCAGGTCGTCACAAAGAAATTCAAAGTAACCAGAAGGAAGTTAGTTGTAGACTATGTAGAGATCATTTTGTTGAAGAGAATCTTTACAAAATGGGGAGAAAAAACCTATGGAGCCAAAGCAAAATTCGTTATACAGAGGAAAATCATTTGATCGTTGTATAGAGAAAGTCCACATGTATTTTCCTTTCAAGGCTACAGTATTTCTTTTTCCCCCCTTTTTTTTAGGAAAGGACTCAAACTCAAACGATTTTCACTGCTTCAAAATTAAAAATTACTGTATATAAGTTAAAATGCGGCTGTGATGATGTAAATTAAAAGTTATACTTCAATAAAAATGTCTACTGATGACTGAAAGAAGCAAAAAAAATTCCAAGTCGCGATGAAAAGCATCAATCATTCTGAAATTTACTTCTGTATGTGTAAGCTTTTACTATAACTATGGAAAGGATAGAGGTCAAGAGCAGTGTCTTAAACTAATGCTAGGGTGTTTGCAATGATTTGACCCTATTTTTAAAAGCTTATTTAAAGAAGATTTGGGAGGAGAAGAATTTGATTGAATATTCCTGCCTGTCTCCATGATGATGATGATGATGATGAGAGCTTCTTACAGTTTAACAAAGAAACCTATGGCAAATACATATCTTACTCCCTTTCTCTCCCTCTCTCTCTCTGTTTTGCATTCTCTCTGTCTTTCCAAATGCACTCACTCTCATAGGAAAAACATGTGCTCATCTCAGCTGAGAGTTTTACTTGTTTTAGTTCATGATGATAATAATGATGATGATGATGATGAGAGCTTTTAACAGTTTATCAAAGAATGCTCTGGCAAAATTCATATATTTTCTGTCTCCATCTTTCTTTCGCAGTCTCTCTCTCTCTCTCTCTCCCCCCTCTCTCTCTCTCTTCCTCTCTTTCCAAATGGACTCACACTCTCACACAGGGAAAACATACACATTGTGAGAGATGTGCTCATCTCTCAGCTGGGGGAGTTGTTTCAGAAGCGCACGCGCATGAGAGCTCCGCAAAGGAGATTCTGATCGATGCGGATCCCATGTGGGATTCTCTTGCTCAACCCCTCATCGAAATGATGATATGTGTGTGTGTGTGTGTGTAAAGACGTGCGTGTGTATATATATGTGTGTGTGTGTGTGTGTGTGTGTGTTCATATGAGGGTTAGTTCATAAGTTCCGTCAGTCCATTACTTCACTTGTTGGGGGAAAGCTTGGATGAAATGAGAGGCAATTTTTCTGTGGCTTGTACTCAATTTTGTTTTATTTTTTAGTTCACCTTGGTTAAAATTAAGAGAAGACAGAGAGGTGGAAGTGAACCAAATGAGTTATTTGTTGCATTAAGGTGTGTTTACTTGAATACAATGATTGTCCTGACAAAATTACATCTGCCAGCATATGTTCATTTTGTATTTTTGATACTGTACTGTATATCTGAAATTGATATTCTCCTGTGTTTTATATATTCTCATCAGCAGTTTAAATTGAGGGCTAAAGGGGAAGACTGGTTTGCAAAAATCTGTAAAATCAATACTTCCTTTTGTTGGGGCATAGGCTGAATAAAAGAAGAAGTAATTTAATTTTTCATAAGTTTTGGCTAATGGTGAATTCTTTTCTTACATTGATGGGGATGGAGAGAGAAGAAAGTGGCTGGGAATGTATCATTTTACTTCAGAGAAGGGAAGTTTTTCCTGGTAATAACTGAAACTTTTCTTATTAAATTCTCTCAGCAATTGTTCATTTACAATTTTTTGGGTCCTTTTTCTGATTATTATTTTTCCTAGCTATTTTTCTGTCTCCCCTACATTGACATGCTGATGTAGGGAAGGACTTTTTTTTTATGAATTTTGTCAACATAGTGCTAAGTTTTGTTTGGGAATAGGCTGGATGGACATGACAATAATTTTTGAAAGAGGTATTGTTGACCATTTTCTGGGAACTTATCTGAGTTTTGCTGCTCCTCCAGGTTGAAATTGAAAGAGAAGACAGGTAGTTGAAACTCTTGAAAGTTCACCAGATCAATTCAAAAAAATTTTGTTATTCTATGATAAGATATGTTTTGTGGAACTGCCCTACAAGCTGCTCTTTTCATGTTTTTTATACTTATACTATTTATGGAAGAAGACAGATTTTATTTTTCTTGAAAAACATGTGTTCAAGTAAAAAAAAAAACACACTCAAAGGAGTGGACCCAGTCCTGAAACAAGAACACAGTACAGTACATTGAACCTATTGGTTCCAGTTGAATGAGGATGAAGACTTTTGCTGAAAAAAATTATACAGTATTGTAATGCATCAGTTTGAAAATAAATCAAAAGCTTTGGAATTCATTTATTGAGTCTATCTTGTAGAACATTACACTTACGTTTTAACTCTCATTCACACATTTTATTAATAGATTTAAAGGTTTTTTGCATCCTGTGCTTCAGCTTTTAAAAACTTTTAGAAACGAATTTCCCAATGCTATGCGTTGCTGAAAATTTGAACAAGTTTGTTTTACATGTAATTTAGACAAAAAAACACAAAAGAAGAGAAACTAATTCTCAACACAATCAAAGGTAAGACAGTTTTTTTCGGAGAAAAAAAAAAAGTATCCTGGCGAAGCCGCAATCGTTTCTCAGATACATTCTGCGCTGTACTTTTTTTCTTTTATGCATCTGGAAGTACAGTACTCATGTTTGATGAAATTATGATCGAGGAACGTTGCAGGAAATTGAGGGGAAAATCTTTTTCCAGGCGGGATGAAAGAGACAAGAGAACCTGGCTCACGATTCCTTTATTTCCTTTTGTATTAATTTTGTTATAGCCGCCCGGCGGACGCGTGCCTTGCGCAAACCCTGGGCCAAAAGGGGTTGAGCAACCGCGTCGTATTCCGGGGCTAAGTGTGAGGAAACCCTCGCGAGCGCGCGCGCAGAAACCGTGCTTGTCCCTGTCTCACTGTCTGTCTCTCTTTCCTACGCGCGCGAAAGAGAGAAAGAGAGAGAGAGAGAGAGAGAGGATAGAAGTTAGAACTAGTAATCCACCGCCTGGGGGTTTCGTCACGGCCCCGGACTTCCTTCACTGCCAAGGGGAAGCCCGTGAATTTTCACAGCGTGCGGTTTTCATCATCCAGCAACACCAACAGCAGCAGCAGCAAAAGCAGAAAATGGCGCAAAATTTCGTGTACCTGAACTTAAAAAAAAATATGGCGTTGTTTCTTTTTGAAGGTGTTTTCGTGTGTGCGGATTTTTTCTTTCGTTTTTGGTTGGTTGGTTGGTTTTCCGTTCGGTTCAGGTGGCGCGCCGCGCGCGATAGTTCGCCAAAAATAAATTGCGCTCACAATACCGAAGGAGGTGAACGCTGTGCGAAATATTTGAAACGAAGGAAGGGATGATGATGATGATGACGAGCTGCGCTCTGTGATGTCGAGGTCCCTGATCCGCTGTGGTGAGCAGCCGCTGGCATGACGCGCGGAGTGCTGCGCAGACCCCGAGCCTTCCGCTGCCTCCCTCCCTTGTCCACCACGGGACTGGACCAGACCTGAGGACAGCGTCGAGGATCTCCGAGAAGAGAGTGTCGAAAGAAAGAGAGAAAGAAAGACACAGACGTACGCACACGGAAAGATCGTCGTCGTCACCCGGCGAAGCCCGCGAGTGACGAAGACGCGTAGAAGAAGGGGGCAGGCGCAGGACCAGGCCCTCCCCCTCCTCCTCCCCCCCCAACATCCCTCACCCGTTTTCCCTCGCAACAACCGTTATCCCTTTCCCTGAGAAACGAAAACCTCCCTCCCGCAGCATACGTCTCGAGAGAAGATTTCGCGCGCGCGTGTGGTCGGAGCTTTTTCTCGGGGTAGTCAGTCGGTCGCTGACTGCGGACGGAGGTGGACGCATGTGGCGACGTCGCGCGGCTTGAGAGCTGTGTGAGCGAGGAGCGAAGTCTCTCCTGCCGGTGCCGCCGACCCCCGTGTTTGGTGGTGCGCGCACAAATGAGCGACATTTCGTGGACGCCGGTGTCGACCAAGTTGGAGGCGGCTCAGACCAACAACCCGGCTGCTGCTGGATCGATAAAAGGTCTGGTCTTCTCATATCTGTCCTCTTCTTTTCTTGTATGCTACCTGTTCTTTTACATACTGTCATTCTTCTCGGTCTGTCCGAATTCATACCTGCATCTCTTTTCGTTGCTGAATGAACGTTGATGTCAAATGCGGTACAGTACAGTACCACCAGCATCGGAGCTGAGGATCTCGACCTGCTGGACTCGTACATAGTTTATTTTTGCGTCACCCGCGCCAATCGTTGCAGAAAATTCAAGAGAATTATACACGCTTACCTTATCAACTGTGGACCCTAAAATGATTTACGGATGAACGATCTTCTTGTATCTATCTGTTACTGTTACTGAAAGGGAAAAGTCATTTATTTTCGAACGTGGTTGATTGATTGCACAAAAAAAAAAATTCGACGACGTCCTGAGCAACGAAAAAGAGATGTTGGGTGAGGATGGATTCATGTTTTCAGGACCATTTTTCCGCATGGACACTTTCATTCCTTCTCTTTTCTTTCTTCACACAGCTGCATGTTGTTATTGCTATTTTATTTTTACTCCCTTTACACTTTTTGAATGATCTGTCAACATTCTTTTTGTGTGTGCATGATCGGCTCACTGCCAGATGCGAATCATTGGCACGTGTGTCCTCTCATTCATTTATATTTATATATTTTGCGGAAAATGTTGGGTTGCATCTGCGGTCAGCGTCAAGGGCGATGACACGGGGATGAGAAAGAAAAAAGGGGGTCGCATCTGCCCCCATCACGTGAACCCCTTTTTTTCCTGTCTGGACAAAGTGTGACCGCGGGTCATTTTGCAATAACAAATTTTCGTGCAGTATTTCAGAACCACCCGGTGTGTGGCGAGTGGTCACTGTGATCTTTTCGAAAATTCTGGGACTGATGAGATTTCTTTCCGGGGGTTAATTTTTTTCCATTAAAAATCTTCGAAAGTAAATTTGAGAAAAATTTTTAGAGCCCTTTTCCAGTTTTTAAGTGTATTTTTGAAATCTTTCTTGCGCGATCTATCTTGTTTTTAACTGAAAGACGTGGAAATTAACGAATTAAAGCATGATAGTTTTTTCCAAAGGTAGATTTGGATGCACTTTTGAAGCTTATATCATCAGTATTGATGAAATGATTTTTTTCTCGAGATTTCCCCCCCCGCCCTCCCCGTTTTTATTTTAAAAGCTCTGACACAGAAACAAACTTTCAGAATGACGTAATAAACGAGTGATAAATTAATTAATACGAAAGTGGTGCTGATTCTTTAATAAAAAGTCCTAATATTTTTTCGCAGGCTTGTATGAATACATTACAAAATTATGAGTGATTGTTGAGTCTTTGTAATCGAATGATTGAAATTTGTAATTTTAGGGGGAACTTCGTGGATTTTGGATTACGAACAAAAAATATAATATTACGAATTAAAATATTTTTCAGTCATACGTAGACTTTCTTGTTTATCTACTGTATAAACTTTTTTGTTGCAAAAACTCAGTTGCATTTTAACTGATGGCATTTTTCAATGTTGAATCAATAAAAACTAGTTTGAGCTCCGAACTCTTGATGTTTCAAATATTTTGTGACTTCCTGTCGTGTGTCTATTATAGTTAACAATTCGGGGAGGAAATGTGAGAAACCTTCAAAAATCAGAAATAATTGAATTAACTACCGTATTTCTCATGGTTTGAAAATTGTCACGAGAAAATTTTTGTTGGAGTGCGAGTACTTTTGAAAAACACCCTCGTATTTATTGTGGCTAGTTCCTGTCGCATTCGATTTATTTTTCCCCTATTTATGCATTTTATTTTCTGCCTGCTTTTCCACAAGAAAGGGGAGGGGGGGGGGGGGTTCCAGATTTTCCATTAATCCCGACAGTGGTTTTGCAACTAGTCAAACACGGGGCTGGGCAAAATTTCTTTTTATTTTTCTGTGCCGCCCTTTTGTCGGCGTCCGCGGCTGCGCCTCTTTTTTTTTCTTTCTTTGTGTGCTGTATTTCCCCAAAGGGTTTTATTTTCCTCATTGGGTAGATTGTTGTGTGAAGGAATTCGTTGACCCTTTTTCGGGTCACGTTTTTACGCCTGCTGGACTCTGAGGGTACGTACGGTTCAGGGGCTGATAAGCTAAAGCTCATGCGAAAGCTTTTTCTGTCCCTGAAAAGTTCCTTTGCCGGCATTTTCCTTTGCGGCGTCTGAATGAACCGAGAAATGCGAGAAATTCTGAAGAAGAAGAAGAAAAAGTGCTGTTTTGTTTCGGAGAAATTCCGTGCATTATGATATCTTTTTTTTAAATTTCATTCTGCTGTGATCGGGTTTTCATGGGCGGGTTTGGGTGAATTTCTGTCACGGAGTGACTGGATATAATATTTGAACAGTTCTTGTGAGAGAAAATAAAAGCGAAGAAATCGCGATTTTTGCTTCAAATTTGTATTACAGTATTACAAACTCTCGAAGATAAGAGAAATTGAAGATTATTTTTTAAAGTTTAGGAGAATTTTGCGAATTTATTTCGAATAATGATGCGTTAATGGAATCAGTCTGGTGTGAAGGTGAAAAGGAAATTGGCCGAGTTTTTTTTTTCGGAAATATATTCTGAATACGATACTGGTGCTGATTATTGAGAAAAAAGTCTTAATCTTTTTAGTTGGCTTGTATGAACATATTAAAAAAAATTATTAGCGATTGTTGACCTTTTTGTTATCAAACGATTACAATTTTTTGTAATTTTAGGGGGAAATTCGTGGATTTTGGATTATGCGTATTTTATAGAATTTGACTTCAAAGAAACCAACGGGGAAATAAACCTTATTTTTTTCGTGAATTTTTCAATTAGCTTGTTTTTGGAATCAGTGTTTTACGACAATCTTTTTTTCAAATTTTTAACGTGTCAAGAGAGTTCCAAGATTCGTAATTTCAAGGGAGGATTAGTGACTCATATATGGTTCTACTGTATAAATGAATAATATCGAATTTTTCTGAGACTCAATCTTTCTGAGGCAGAATGGAGAAACAATACTGGGTTAAATTTTCAAAATTCCTTGGGTGAAACTAATTTTCAGGAAGTGTAAATCAAGCGACCAGATTTTTTCCGTCTGTATAAAATAAAAATCAGACTCTATAGAGCGTATATAATTGTAAGAAATCTTTTCTGGAGGATTTCATTAACTACACCTTTTTCGCGTTTTTACGAATCCCGAAATTGTCCCTTGAAATACCCTAAATATCCTCTTGTACCGAATAACCCCCCCTTTTTTAAATTAACGAGGAAACGATACTCTGTTAGGGGTTATATATAAAAAAAACAACTTTGAAAACTTGCCTTTCTGTCGAAACTTTTTTTTATTTCGGATCTACTGACGTCTTTGATGTCTGAAAAGTTGAGTTCGTTCACCTCTGGGAAATTTTCATTCCTTTTCCAAGTGGTTCAACGGAGGCAGTGCTTTTAACTGGATTTCCCCCCTCGTCGTCGTCGCATCTTCATCAAAGACGCAAGAAATGATTCATAGTTCCTCAGAGACTTGTCAGAACCTGCAGGAAAAACCCCTCCTTCAAGACGAGGTTATCAACCCCTCTTGATCCATTTACTTTGGCGAAGAGGCCATTCATCCCTGGGCATTTGCGGTTTTTCTTGGGGGGGGGGGGGAGAAGAACCCCGTGACACTTTATTTGTCTGCGATAATGTTGCGAAATGAATAAATAATCAGTTGTATATTTTCGACGACAAAAATGAATCCCTGGAAAAAAAATTTTGACTGAAAAAAGGATTTGTATGAAGTGGACGTGTTGAAAATTCTAATATATTTTCGACGAAAAAATAAATCTGTGGAAAAAAGTTTTGACTGAAAAAAGGATTTTTTCCAAAAGGGCACGTGTTAAAAATTCTAATATATTTTCGACGAAAAAATAAATGCTTGATGAAAAAGTTTTGACTGAAAAAAGGATTTTGTATGAAGTGGACGTGTTGAAAATTCTAATATATTTTCGACGAAAAAATAAATCTGTGGAAAAAAGTTTTGACTGAAAAAAGGATTTTTTCCAAAGGGGCACGTGTTAAAAATTCTAATATATTTTCGACGAAAAAATAAATGCTTGATAAAAAAGTTTTGACTGAAAAAAGGATTTTTTCTAAAGTGGACGTGTTAAAAATTCTAATATATTTTCTACGAAAATATAAATGGTTGGAAAACAAGTTTTGACTTAAAAAGGGATTTTGTATGAACTGGACGTGTTGAAAATTCCAATATATTTTCGACGTAAAAATAAATGCTTGGAAAAAAAGTTTTGACTGAAAAAAGGATTTTTGTTGTTGAAAATTCTAGTGAAAACGATGGAAAATCCGTGAAATAAATGCGTAAAAGACGCGATTCTGACTTTTGAGAAATTATTTTTTTCTGAATGACTTCACGTTCCCTTCACGAAAACAAACGAATAATAAAGATACTATAATTTAAATATTTATCTTCAGGGAAGAAGATATTTTCTATCGGCATTTTCTGTCGTGTCTCAACATCGTATTTAAAAAAAAGTATGATGTGAATAATGCCATGTTAAAATGAAATTTCCGAAAAGATAAGGAATCGTGTTTTTTTTTTTGACAGACCGAGTTCAAATTACAGTCAGAATAACATTATAATATACAGTAGTTAAAAAAAAAGGTTTCAAAATTTCAACCTACGCGTTCCAGAAATTGAAGCACATCAAAATATTGTGAATCATTTCATTAAAAGAAATATGTAACCAGATTTTTTTCGCTCCTCACGCGTTTGTTTTCATGTAAAGGACGAAACAGGGAGATTTTACGATGAAATGCCGAATATAAAATATACCTCGCACAATTTTATGATCGCATAAAAATCGAGATTGTAGCTCAACAAAATCTGGATGTACTCGCATAAAAAAAAAATTGCATCAACGATTTTTCTTTCTGGGTGGATAGAAATTTCTTGAACAAATCGTAACCCCGGAATTTGTTTTTTTAAATATCTATTCGAAAGTGAGACTCGGGAAAGATTAATGTTTAATTAAACATAATTTCGAAGAATGATTATTTTGTGCGGCGGAAATTATTTTTTAAAAATTTTCGCGACAAACGAAAGAAGATGAAATTGCATAAAATAAATCTAAAAGATTTTCTAAATATTCAGATTGTTTTTTTTTTTTCAGAGTTTTTGGGGGTTATGCGACCCAGTATAGGGGGTCTCGCGGGGAAGAAGCAACAGGCTGCTCTGAGGGCAACAACCGGCCCATTTCTTTTCTCCCTGTGCTTTCTGGTTTTTTTCTCTCTCTCTATTTTTGCGCTATGCTAGGTTTCGAGTGAGTGACTGGAATTGGCGCAATCTTCTTGCTATCTGCGACCCCTGCCTTGGGGAGTTGGCGACAAGGGTGCAATGCCCTGACCCCTGCTTTTTTCTCCCCGGTTTTTTATTTATTTCTGTACCGTTCTTTTTCGCAAAAAAAAAAAAGCTTTCCAGAAGGATCGTGGGTCAAGTTGAAGTTTGAATTAGGAAAATGATGGCGTTTCTGTTCGTTCACGAGGATAATTACTGCAAATTAATTAAAATTCGTGAAGGTATTAAATTTCGTACGCGGAGAAGACCTTTTCAATTATTCCAGTGCCTCGACAAAATATTTCAAAAACTCCACGCATCATTGATAAAATCGGGTTTAAAAAAATGAAATCAAGTTAAAATTTTCCCAAGAATTGTCCAATATCATGTGCACATTTAAAGTCAGAAAAAACTCGAATTTTTCCAAAATTGTAACGGTTTCATTTTTCCTCAACATTATTTTACGAGAAGGAGTGTCTGCTTCTTTCCTTAAAAAAAATTGAATTTATGCGGAAAAGCAGTTCTTTAACTACTTTCCAAGTCTGTTCTTCAAATAAACTAATAACATCACTAGATTGTGCGAATTTCCGTCAGATTTTTGTTTGCGATTATTTTTATCAGTGGAAAAAAACAAATAATTAGCGTATAAATTAAAAAACAGCTTCAAATTAACTTAAGTCTAATCATGTACGATTACATACTTTTACGGCTTCAATTAAACATCATCATTCGACGAATATGAGTTATTTACAAAAATATTTAGTAAAATATGTGAAATTGTTCAATTTCGAACGGGAATAGCAAAAAATATGTTTTTGATTTTTATTTTTTCTCTTCTGTGAGGACTGATGAAAGTTTGGTTGGAGAATGAAACTGTTCATGCTTCAATGTAAAAAACAAATGATGAGATCATCTGTGTTCTAATATTTGTTTGTGTAAATAAATTGAGTCCTTTGAAGAATGTATGGAATGTATAAAACTCCAAGTTTTTTTTTTACATCTTGTAAGAAAACTCACATAATTGTCGCTTGCTTCGGATGTTTTGTTTTGTTTATGACAGGAAAAATGTTCTGGGGAAATTGAGAACTTTGTTTCAGCGACGACAGCAAATTTTCGTTTCAGTGTCACATGAATAATTCCTTGGCAAAAAAAAAGCGACCCATCATAAATTAAATTGTCAAAAGCATCAACCCGAACCTCAATTAACCTTTTCTCGCCTTCAATAAAAAATTTAAACGTGCAAATTTGATTCGACTTATGAAAAATTTGATGTATGCCGTTTCAACTTCCGCCCAATTTTATTTCTGAATCATTGTTGCCTCAATGTTTGATTCATAAAACTTTCTCTAATGCGAAGTTTCTTGCATAAAAACATCATTTCTTGGAAAGAAGATCGGATCCATCGGCTTCCCGGGAAATTATTTTCGAGACTCTTAATATGAGTAAAATATCAAGAAGAAGATAATCTCAAGAATCTTTGAATATATCATGTCCAAAATAAAACAGGTTTCGAAGAATAATTTAGATCGATTCATACAAAGGTCATCCCCGTTGTTTTTTCCATTCTATAAATAATTATTCATTTCTTCACCGTCAGCCTCCGAAGATTTCGACACGTCGTATTAAATTAGATTGCAGTTCCTTCACAGAAAACAAAGTATGGTATTTATCATTTTAAAAAACAGTAGCATGTAAGGAATTTCGAAATTTTCATCTAATAAAAACCACAATCCAAGAAAACTTTTTTTTAAATTTCTAAAATCATCTTCGAAAGACTCAAGAAGTCGGTGGGTTTCATTTCAGAGTTTATTTCATTGTTCTCCATGTACATAAATCCAACTGCGATATTTATCAAAATCAGTTTATTTTTGACAAGGGATTTTAAAAATTGCAGTGCAAAAAAGAAAATAAAAGCCACATGCTAATTAAACTTGGTTTATGAAACCTTCTAAAATCACCGAACGACTCAAGAAGTTGCTTGGTTTCATGGCAGGGTTTATTTCATTGTTCTCAATTTTCTATGCTGTGTTTTCTGGAACGAATCACTAGAAACTCTTAAATTGGCGATAGAATCGTGCAAAAAAAAAACGGGACAGAAATTTTCCAGGCGTAGGCATGACGAGGTTTCAGACTTTTGTGCTGCACAATTCTGGGTTGCTGAAAAGGAATCCTTATTCCGAATCGCATTCTGCTTCAGAAAAAAAAAGTGTGCACGAGGTGATGACAATGAAAAAATAATAAAATATCAATCACTCCATCTGGGAATTTTTTTTTCCCTTTGTAGAGGAATCCCCATATATTTTGTGTCACACAAACCCACAACAAAAGATGTGTGGAGAAAAATAAAAAAAATAATAATTGGGTTATTGCCTGAGGGGGAATGAAAGGTGAACCCCTCGGATGGGAGGAGGGTTCTAATTCTGGTGTAAGTTTCCCTTCGTCCCCCTTGTTTGCGTGAAAAAAAATGTTGAGGAAACCTGTGGCCTTTTTTGCCTGATGTTGTAGAAGGGCAAAAATCTGGCGCGCAAAAGGTCATCAGAGGTTGTTTCCTGAGTGAGGTTGTCGCCCCCCTGGCCTACAGAAGGCCTGCTGAGAGTGATGGGGGGTTTTTTTTTTTGCAATAGCAGAAGCTTTTCCTGCTGCTTTGCAAATTTTATTTTGACCTTTTTTTTTCTCTCATGTGGGTCCTGCAAGTGGCATAGAATTGATGCACTTTCTGTCTCTTTTTTTTGCAAAATTTTTTATGGAAGAGCTGTTATCTTTATTGTTTGCTGCTGTATTAATGTTTGAGGTCTCTGACTTGTGTGATTTACTTTGTTGGCGCGTAGATGTCGCCTGCATTTTTTAAAGTTTTACAACACATTTAAAAGTTTCTTTTCCAATGCTTGATTTTTGCAAATTTTGAAAGGATTTTCACTATTGAGAGCTGGGATCATGTTCATTCATTTTGCTCTTTTTGAAGCATTTCTGTAATTTTTTTTAGTGTTGGGATTTGCCTGAATTTTGTTTAGTTTTTATTCCGCTCCTGGGTTGCTGTAAAAAAAATAAATGCTAGAGTTTTAAACATTTTGGAAGAATTCTCTCATCAAGATGTGTCTCATTTTTGTGGCTCTGTTCTCATATGGAATCGCCTATGGTATTGAACATTGATCGCTTGATTTTTGACATGCTTGATATTTCACTAGTATTTTTCCTTTTTTTTGACTGCTGTGATCATCTTCATTAATAATTTTTTTAGCCTTTTTGTGATTTGTCTAGTGCGTGGATTTGGCTGAAATTATTTTAACCTGGATTTTGAAAGAATATCGTTTTTGGAGGGAGTAATGAGGACTTATTTTAATGTTTAAATAAATAAATATATATATATTGTAAGAATTATTTTTAAAAACAAAGCAGGTGTATAAAAAGTTATGTTTTATTTCATCACAAAGTGAAGAAGCTTCTTTTTTTTTCTTGCTCACAAGAAACACATCTTTCACGGCAATTCTTAATTAAGCGTCGTATTACTTGTTTATTGCGTGCAAAAAAAAGGCGGATTACGAGTGATGAAGTGTCGGGTAAACATATATACTGTATGTATATATATATTTTTTTTTCCTCGACGGTTGACGCGATATTCCGTCGGAAATCTTTTTATACATCCATTCCTCTTCTCAGTATGTGTGTGTTTTCCATGTGTGTTTCTCCCTCTCTCCATGTATTTTTCCTTTGCGGGGTTCATAGACCCCTTCGGAGTGACCTCACATGGGGGTTTCCGAAGAAGGAAAGAAAAAAAAAGGAGCAAGTTCAACGACTCCCGAACGCGGAGGGGTTTCGTATCCTTACCAGGCTTGGGTTCTCTTTGTTTACTGGGCATTTATTCTCCTGCTTATTTTCTTTTGTGCAACCCCGGGATATCTTGAGCTTTTATCCCCGTCTCGTCAAAAGAGGGGGAAACAAGTTTTTGTTTCTCTAAAAATATATATCATTTTATGGGAATTATATTATTAACTGTTTGGTCTTTATAAGCAGAATCAACGCTGTAACGAGGCATTTGGGGCCTTTATATTCTCCGCTATGAACAGATAATTTGAAGAAATATTCATTTTTATTAAATATTCATTATGAAATATTTATTTTTCATTTTTAGTGGCAGCGATGTTCCTTATGTTTTGATTGCTTCGAGACTCAATGAATATGGAAACGGGTTTAAGCGCAGAAAATTAAGACTCGGCGAATAAATGCCTTGGCAATTTTAGAAACTTCTCAGTAAATGTAAATACTGTATGAATTTACCTCGTCGGAATATTCGGTGTCGATTTTGGATTGAAAGGCAAAAAAAAAAAAGATTAATCAACCGAAAAAAAAATTAAATTGGATATGATTGGTTTCATGACGTTCGATGATGAATGAATTCTCCGAATTTATGTTGTTGGAGGAAATTAAGATAACATTGTGGTTATTGGGCAGAGACGAAAAAAATAAAACCGATTTCGTTGTGACCAATAATTCGTAATAACGAGATTATTATTTATTAACTATTGTGTTAATTTCGTTTTAATTTATAGAATTTTATAAACTTGGAAAATTGTATTGCAGAGAAAATTTCTGAACAGAAATTCTAGAAACTTTAATGTGAAAATGTCACGCCAAAATCTTCGATGTCGACTTTTGATTAAAGGCCAAAAGAGATGCTTTCCATCAATAATTTTTCCCAAATTTTAATAAGATATGAATGGTTTTATGAACTTTGCTGTGAAAATTTATTTCCCGGGCTGAACGACAACTAGGGTTTTTTTTTTCAAACATCAGAAATTTATGGATATTCAATTCAGAACAAAACCGCAAAAAAAAAACCCATCAGAAGTCGAGCCGTGTTATTTTATGCAAATCCCGTTAATAACTCTTCATTTTTTCTCTTCTTTTTCATTTTTAGTAGCAGCGATGTTCGTCATGTTTTGATTGCTTCGAGACTCTATGAATATGGAAACATTTTTAAGCGCAGAAAATTAACACTCGACGAATAAACGCCTCGGAAATTTTAGAAACTTATCAGTGAATGTAATTATGTAAATATGAATTTACCTCGCCGGAATATTCGGGGACGATTTTGGATTGAAAGGCAAAAAAGAAGATTAATCGACCCATAAAAATTAAATTAAAATTTGAGTGGTTTTATGACGTTTGATGATCAATAAATTCCCCGAATTGAACAAAGACTGGGGTTTATTATTTTTTTAATCTTGGATATTTGCGAATATTTAATCTCGGATCAGAGCTATGAATGCATCGGAAGTTCATATGTGTCATATTCATGTAAATTCCTACATATTTTTTCTCTGGTGTTGTTGCAGCAATATTTTTAGTTTTTTTTTACGTTTGATCGATTTGAGACTCCGTGAATATGGAAACATCCTAAAACGCAGAAAATTAACCCTTGGACGAGGAACGTCTGAGATTTTTCATCTCAGGAACTTTTGGAAAGACCTAACTAAAATATTACGTGTCTACTTTGGCTTGAAAAAAAAGCTCTATTCCATCAATTTTTTTTTTTCAAGTTTAAAGTCGGTAGCAGTGATTTCGGGACATATGCTATGGAAATACTTCGACATGAAATATTTTGTGCAACAGGTCCTTTTTTTGCTGAACGATTCCGAACAAATACGCCAAAAGTTCCACTGAGATTTGAACTTTTTGTCCGATTTTTTTGCGAGCAGACTGAAAAAAAATCGATTTTTCTTCCATTTTTTCGGCAGGTATGGGTTTCTAGTGAAAGCATGAATTTTCAGGAATTTTTCCGTTTCTTTGTCGACTACTTTTTTTTATAATTTCAGAAAAATTCTTGTTCATTTTCATGCCTGAAATTTGTGACTTCGGGTTGAATGAGAAAAAGTTCTGTTTAAGAATTTCAGAGATGAAAAAATATTCTAAAACTAATGCCCTCGTTGTTTTTCTTTCTAAACTTTGCGGGTTAATTTGGAGAAAAGAATTGAACTTCCGAGTTGATATTTTGTTGAAATATTTTTTCTTTTGTGTTCGAATGGCAAACAAAAATTCCAGAAGCGAATTACATGGACTCTAAATCTTTTTCAAATATCAATGCTTTGACTTTTTTCTGTTTTCTGAATTAGTAACTCGACGAAGAAATCTCTGCTAAAAAATAACTCAATCTTTCCTTAAAATTAAAAAAAATCCACACAAAACTCGAAAAACATAATTATCGTAATCAGGTGTTTGAGAAAATTATCCCCCGAATTTACCCAGAAAAAAAAAAAACATTTGGCTCTGTATGCGTTAAATTTGATTTGACTGATTCCTGAAGGTCGACAACCGCATTTGAACTTTCCCAAGTCTTTCCCCTCGCTCGAGTATCAGATCCCCCGAGGATCCCTTCCCAAAGAATAAGATGGGGAGCAAAAAACAAACAGGAGAAGGGATCCCGGGATCCCGGCCCCCGCTAATGCGTGACGCGACGCGTCCGGAACGCTGCCCTGAGGGACAGGAAAAAAAAATCCCCTGGCCCCTGAGCAAAAAACTAAAGAAATATATTTAAAAAAAAACCCTGTCCTCGAGACCCACAAAAAGTTCATTGACGCGTAATTTCAGTGGATTATTGTCTTTTACTCAAACAAACAAACAAACAAACAAAAAATAGTCTGAGTTTCATCTGGAGAAAAAATTTAAAAAAAAAATTTTCTCTTTTGAAAAAAGTCAAGGAACATTTGATATTCTTCACACTGGTTAAAGTGAAGAAAATGACACAGAGGTGGAAGTGAACCAGATGAAGTTTGTTGCATTAAGGTGTGTTTAAATGAATACAATGATAGTCCTGACAAAATTACATCTGCCATCATTTGTTCATTTTGTATTTTTGATACTGTACTGTATATCTCAAATTGATATTCTCTCGGGTTATATTTTCGCATCAGCAGTTTAAATTGAGGGCTAAAAGGGGAAGAGTGGTTTGCAAAAATCTGTAGAATCAATCCTTCCTTTTGTTGGGGCATAGGCTGAATAAAAGAAGAGTAATTTAATTTTTTGTAAGTTTTGGCTAATGTTGAATTCTGTTCTTACATTGATTGGGATGGAGAGAGAAGAAATTGGCTGGGAATGAATAATTTTACTTTAGAGAAGGGAAGTTTTTCCTGGTAATAACTGAAACTTTTCTTATTAAATTCCCTCAGCAATTGTTCATTTAAAATTTTTTGGGTCATTTTTCTGATTATTATTTTTCCTAGCTATTTTCTGTTTTCCCTAAGCTGAAGTAGAAGCTTATTGTTTCATAAATTTTTTGTTTGAAAAAAAAAAATCACGAAATCTTGCGGATTCCTTTTCGAGTGAAAAAACAAAACTGGGGAAAGAAAAGAAAACAAATGAACTTTTTTTGTTGAAAGTCTGCGCGTGGAAAAACTTGCGGTGAAAATTTGCTTGAAACCCGGCTCAAGATGGGTTCACTCATTTCGGTTGTCAAAACGTGTTCAATTTCCACAAATTTTCTGGATTCGAAAAAAATGTGAATCGAATGAAATTTTTGTCCAATTCGGGATAGTGGATTATCAATCGTTATTTTTTATTATATATTTATTGCTGAAACATTCATTTAAAAAAAAAGAAAATGATGTAAATTCTCAATTTGTCTCCGAAATGACCTTTGATTCACCTGAATTCGAATCTAACCTTTACGAAACACGTAATTTATTCACGAGAAATGTCAGGAAAAACACGTCATCTGATTTGGAAGGGAGAAAATTTCGAGTGGTTTTTCCTTCCCTCAGCTTTTTTTAAAATCCCCTCTTCGCTTTTGGAACATTTCTAAAGGCTCTTGGGATTTTATATTTAGCGTTGAAATTCAACAAATTTAGCATGAAAATTGGAAAAAGAAGAATTGCCAAAAAAGAGCCATTTTTGAATTTTTTCCGTTTGATTTTATTCCTGAAACATCGGATTTCTTTCCTCTTCTGGAAAACATACAATTTTTTCAATGAAAACTTTAAATTTGACTTCGAAATGACCCTTGCTTCACCTGAATTCAAATCTAACCTTTACCAAAAACGTGATTTATTCACAAAAAAAGAAGAAACGTTTCATTTTCTCTGATTCCGAAGAGAGAAACTTTAAAGTGGCTTTTCCTTCCCTCAGCTATTTTTTTTCTACCCCCTCGTCGCTGTTTGAATATTTTTAAATGCTCTTGAGATTTTTAATTGGGGATTTTCGATCCAGCATTAAAATGTGTAAAAATTTGGCATGGAAAAAGTAAGGAATTACGAAAAAATATTCCTTCTTGTTTCGTCTACTCCTGAATTATTAGATCTTTTTCCCCTTTTGGAAAGCCTGAAATTTTTCGAAGAAAATTATGTAAATTCTGAATTCGTCTCCGAAATGGCTCTTAATTCATTTGAATTTGAATCTAACCTGTACCAAACACGTACTGTAATTCATTCACGAAATAAAATGGAAAGGAACGCTTTTTTTCTCGGAATGAGAAACTTTCAAGTCCCTTTTCCTTCCTTCAGCGGTTTATTTTTACCCCTCATCGCTTTTGAAACAGTTCTAAAATAATTCTAATCTAATTTTGTGATTCTCAATATATAGCCTTAAAATTTGACAAATTTGACACGGGAATCGCGAGAAATAAATTACGAGAAAAGTATCCCTTCTCACCATTTTTTTCTCGTTTCGTAACATCGGTTATTTGCGCTTCTGGAAAACGAGCAATTTTTCAACAACAAAAACAACGAAAAAATTATGTAAATCCTCAGTGTGTCTCCGAAATGACCCTTGCTTCACCTGCATTCGAATCCAACCATTACCAAACTCATGATTTATTCACGTAGAGAAAAAAAAGCAAGAAACACATTTTTTCGGATCAGGGAGAGAGAAACTTCCAAGTCGCTTTACCTGCCTTTCACGTTTTTTTTTTTACCCACCTTTTCGCTTTCGGAAAACATTTCTGAAGACTCTTGGGATTTGGAAATGTCGGGTCAAGAAGACTGATATACTGCATTCAGGGATGCTGTGTCTGTGTGTGTGTGACTGAGTGTGTTCCGGTTTATCTCCATAGAAGTTTTTTTTTGTACTGTATATAAGTATATATTTTTTCTCTCTACCCTGTTGGAATAATTGATACTGACTGGGAAAGGTTGGTGACCTCGGGGCGGATAACGTTTCGTATCCCTCCCGTGTATGTGGCTTACTCCTGTTTTCATCATTATCCCGAAAAGAAAAAAATATTGGCGGAAGGTGCACGAGAAAAGGATACTTTTTTCGTAATTTTGCGAGCGAAAAATTCCAAGAAATTCCTTGCGAGAAATTATGAAATTGAACGGAAAGATGCCGAATTATTTTTGGTGAGGCTAGTTTCCACAAGACGCTATTCAAGATTTTCTTTTTTCTTTGAGCAAGCCAGAGTCCAGAAAATTCGATTAGAAATGAAATGAATGAAACAAATTAGAAATGAATTTTACGCCACAGAACATATGTATTTTATCTGAAATGGATTTTATTTTAGCAACTGGAAATCGTCTATTTTACGAATTTGAAGAAAATCCAAGAAACGCTTTCACCATAATTTTGTGTGCCTGTAATATTTACCTTATCATATTTTTTTCGAAACAGAATTTAGTGCCAAATTATTCCAACGCTGACGATGAATGATTGTCTTCATTTCTGATGAATGTGAAATGTAGTCATCAAATTCTAAATATTTCTTCGCGCTTAATATATCTTTCTTTTCTTTTTCAGTGCTGCTTTCATCGAATTAATTCTGTAAAAATTATTCTGAAATTGTATTCCCCTCAGTTTTCATCACGATGCGGCTTCAAAATCATAAAAAAGCGTTTCTACGAGACTGAACATTTTGTAAGCCCAATCAAGTGAACTTCGGAGATGTGTGTGTATGCAATTTTTTCAAATCATACATTTTAAATACGGGGTGTAGTACATTAAATTCAGTACAGTGGGAAAATGTTGAAATTGAGTCGAGATTTCTGCGCCCAGGAGCGACATCTGTGTCATCCCGACGCAACGTTAAGCTGCGATCTTCGTTCGGTGTAGAAATCGCCTCTTCATCGATTGAATTCCCGAGATTTCGGTAAGAAATATTCAATATGAATTAAGCGTGACTGGTGGTGCGAAGAATTTTGCGGGCAGAAAATTGGAAGGAAAGGGGGAAATGAATATCCGGTAGGTGTGGAATACACCAGAGAGCCCCTAACGGTGTTTTCTAGTCTCTAGGGTCAAAGAATTAGCTGGGTGTTGAGCGACTGCTTTGAAACCCGCCCAGTAACACAAGATGAACACAGCTCAGGCCATGCTGTTCAAAGTACCGACATACAGATACCCGAGTCTCTTCATTCATTTTTTCAGGTCTAGTCACGGAGTTCCAACAATGATTAAGGGGTTGATGGTTGCATTTTTTAATATTGAAATTTAACATCTAGTGGAATATAAAAACATTTCTTGGAGAATAGTGGTATCCACTTGGTGTTGTGTGATTTAAGTCATTCATTTTCAGATTAAGTCATAAATCATTAAGGAGTTGATGATTGCATACTTGCAACATTGCCATTTCACAGCTGGTTGGATATAAAACAAATTTCTTAGAGAGTAATGGCATCCACCTGGTGGGTTGATTTTTGTTGGATTCAACTCTTTCATTCTCAGATTTAGGCATTTGGATTAAATCATAAATGATTAGAGAATTAAAGATTGCATACTTGCAACATGGCATTTTCACAGCTATTTGGACTTGGAAAGTATTTCTTGGAGACTAATGACATCCACTTGGTGAGTTGAATTGTTGTGTGATTCATCTCCCCTACCAAGGATTGGTAGCTTGACATTCCCAGAATCTTTGACTAAATGGGTGCTCATCTGAGTTGGGATTTGTTGTGTAAAGCCGTCTTTACTGTACTCCACCTCAAAATTTTGAGCTGGAGAAATGGTGTCCATTACGTTAGTTGCGCTGAATGGCTGAAGACTTGATTCTTAAAAATATTGAAGAAGGGCACAAGATTGCAAGAACATAAATTGGGAGTAAGGGAATCTTGAAGGGGAACAATACCATAAATGCAAATCCCTGAAATGCCATTTTAATCACAAAGAGTGATATACAGCATGCGATTTGGCAAACTATTGCAACAAGAAAATTTCACATAGAGTCTTCATATCTTGTTAAATGAACAGTGCAGGATTGCCACCGAATCTACCAGAACCCTGTCATAGATTTTCTTAAACAATTCCCAGCAAACAATGAGATTTTCATGACCAAAGAGCATTTCAGAAGTATTTTTGACTGGTTGAAGTTTGAGAAAATTGAATATATTTCATGCTCAACTCAGGAAAAGCCAGAGAGTGGTTTTGGTTTCTCCCAAAGCTTCAAGTTCAAAAAAATCTCTCAGACCTTAAAAGAAATACTGGGGCAAGGTTGTCCACAAGTTCCATTTAAAAAAAAAAACGGAAACATTCTTGTGTGTATTCAGAGAAGGGCGGCGGGAGTCAGCGTGAAGGCGGTTAGGTCATTAACACTAGGAATTTCGGTCGATTTTCGCCGCTTCTTGGCGTCGCGCTAGCGCTCGTAACGGGCCGGTGAGACGCGCGCGAAACAGGGAGACACGGAGAGAGAGGAGCGAAGAAACGAAAGAAAGGAAGTATAATGAAAAAAGGGACAGCGGTGCGGCCCGCTGACGCGCCCAGGGTCGGTGACCGCCGCGCGCGGAACGGAAGACGCCGACCTGTTCAAACACGACTTGCCAGCAGCTCCGGCAACGCACACTCCCTCTCCGTGCAATGGGCGTATCAACTTGTCCCGTTCTGTGTTGTCTCTCTCTCTCTTCTACTCTCATTGCATCTCTTCTTCCGTGTCCTTTTTTTTCGTGCCTCTCCCTGTCGCTCAGGCTCATCCCGTATTTCTGTCTTTCACGCGATCCGGCGCGCCTTGACGAGCTAGCAACCGGGCGGCCGACTTGTCGGTTTCCGTTTTCCCATCTAGCCACAAGAGGCCGGGTTTGTGGGGAAACTATTCAACTTCATTTTCAGTGGTGCATCAGTTAATGGACTTGAGACGTTCTACTGGATACTGGAGTTACATTAAAAAAGTCTATTAGGCAATTTATGTGAAACCACATGGCATGGGGAATTTGGGGTCTGGGCACCCAACAATTTCTGGCAACGACGTTTTTTCAAGGTGAATGAAATGAGTGGTTCTTGGGAACTCCTGAAGCAAGTAATGTATATTTTTGAGTCACTGAGGTTGGTGAAAAACGAAACCTGAAAAAATAAGGATGTGAAGCACAAAAAATACTGCGAACAGGAAAGGAAATTAAAATATGCTGACAAACAAAATTTCAGCGGTGATTTCAAAATTTTGGACCGGTTCCCTTCTTTAGCTGTACAATAACCATTATAAAATATTCTTAGCAAATAATGGCGTGGCACTGGTACATAGGTTACCTTATAATTGTCATGTGAAGCTTCTTCATGAATTAAATTTTCTGCCTGAAGGTTGATTCCCTGTGTTCTGGGCATTTCAGAAATTCCATCTGTACGTCATGGTTGAAGTGACATAGTACTGTATTATCATATACTTTACTGTAAATGTTTCAACAATCACATTTTCTACACAAAAAATGAAACTCTTGACAAATGTTTTATCGTATGTAATGCAAGGTACTTCTCTCTTGAACTGATTTTTTTAATTGAAAAAATTAAAACATCAGCTATTGAAAAAAATTGAATCACGCCGCAATCGTCTCACTATTAGTCTCCGAGAGACAAAAAAATGGACACCAGGTGGGCAGACGCGCGGATTTCGCGATAGCGATCCCCGGGGAGGGGGTGGACGACGAGAGGTGCACTCTATCGGCCGGGGCTGTGACTAGGCAAGTTTCAGCAGCCCCCGCTATTTTTTGTTTGTCGTGCCGGACCACGCCTTTAATGGCACGTACCATACGATAAGCAAAAAAAGGGAGGAGGAGGAGGAGGATAAGAGGTACAGGGCCAATGGAAATAAAACAAACGAACAAGTACTCCTACTTACACTCACACATGGCAACAAGTCGAGAGTTCCGGGCATTGCACTTCCCGTTTTTTGGGAACAGGAATGCGGCTTCTGGAGAACCTGAGTCATGATTTCAGTCTGTCAGTCTGTTTTCTAGTGTTTTCTAAAGGAGGGGAGGATACGGTAACGAAGGTTTTGCTATGAGAGGATGAAAAGTTCTGCTGGTGAAAATAATTTGCTGCTGGCGATCATATTTGATCCTGTAAGTTCAGTTTTTCTTGAAAAATGCTGACGTTCAAGTACTTTGTCTGTGAGCCTTTTGAAGTATGGTACTGTGTAAGAAATGGAAATTGATTCTATTGTATGAAATATCTTGAAGTACCGTACCTGGAAGTTACAGTACTGCTTTAAAAAATATTTCCATGTTCATCTCATGAATTTCATATTCCATTTTCTATGGTATGTTTTGGGATGAGCCTTCTAGTTATGTTCAGACTTGGATTAAAGTTTGTTGAATAATTTTAATTATTTTTCTTGTCATAGGAAAATAAAATTCAAAAAATAATTCTTGGAAGGATGAATATTTCTAAAAATTCTTGATGCAAGTGCATTTGATTAATGTGAAGATCAAAAATAATGTGATTAATGTGAAGAATGTGAAGATCAAAAATAATGTGATTAATGTGAAGAATGTTAAGATCAAAAATATGTGGTGCCAGGTATTTTTCTCCTTTTCCCCCACCATATTTAATTTTCCATGTATCGATGCTTGTTACATCATTCGTGCGACAGTCTGTAGAAATTCATTTAATTTTCTCATTTTTTCATCAGTCTTTTTCTCAATGACACATTTCTTCGTGGAATTTTTTGTTTTATATTGCTGTCTCGCGGTCGGAGAATTTCAAGCATCGTGTTTGTCAATTTTTTCGAATAATAACATTGAACATCTATCTAGGAAAGCCTTACAAAAATCTGCTAGGTTTTAAAGTTTCCGCATTTTGCTTCGGCGAAATATTTGCGTTGGGAATTTTACATATAGTATTATGTGGAGGAAAATTTAAACAAATTGTTACTGGTATTTTTGGATTTGCTTCAGAAAGTTTTGTAACTCAAATTTCGATCGCAGATTCGTTGATCTTTTGTCAATGACACAGTTTTAAGGTGAAAATTTTCGTTTTGTTTTCCTGCTTCGGGAAATTTCAATATTTTAATCTCGAAAGCAGAAGGAAATTTTTCAAGTTTCATCGAATAACGACGTTAAATTAATTTTCGTATTCGGCCCAAAAACTTCAAGAAAAATTCTATTTTGAAAAGGTACTAAATTTGGTACCTGGGGAAATATTTCCGCCTGAGATTTGACATATTACCTGAAAAAGGTCGTTTTTTCAAGTTTGATGAGGTCAGAAATTTTTTTCTATCTACTGTTTTTGAAAAACGTTTTCAACCTATATTACGATCGTGCATTACTTTTTTTGCCTATGACACGAATATTTTCTTTTATTTTTCTGTTCCGCGATGATGAAAATATTCTCTACGTAGCTTCAAAATTTTAAATTTTCAAACATTTGTTTTGCCAAATAGCAACATTAAGTTCATTTATTCCATTTTGTCTGAAGGGTGCATTATTTATTTTAAATTGTTCGAATTTGACCTTAAAAAAATATGTTGAGTGATTCGAATTTTACCATCGGAGATTTAATTTGCTGATAATTTGAAGACGGAATATTTTATTGCACTTTTTCATAATTCGGAAGATTTTTTGTGTGTCTAACTGCAACAGTTTTGTGAATCAAATTTCGATTTCTGATACTCATTCTTTTGAAAAAATGTGTTACTCAGTAAGAACGTTTCTCTACGGAGTTTTCAAAGCATTATAATTTTCTTCGGCTTTTGTTTTCCTTCTGTCTTGAAATTCGGAGAAATTCGTTTTTATTTTCATTGCTCATCTCTGACCAAAAGTCAGGCGGGGGAAAAATGCGTTGCGCGGTTGGGTCGACTTGTCGAATCGTCGTACGAGAAGAAAAAAATAAATAAATAAAAATGAAGCAAAGGAAAAAAAGTAGGTTGAATTCGCGAAACTCCTGACCCGAAAATCGGTATTGTGTGTGTGTTGGTTGGTGTCTTCTTCTTCTTCTTCTTCTTCTTTGTCGACGTTGTGGCCGACGAGAAACGTCGATGTTGACGTGACGCGAATGTCGACGACGTTCGCGGACCAAACGATTCGCCGATTTTTCCTCTTCTTCTTCTTCGGAGTTGAGAAGTGAAAGTTGATTTTTTTTATTGTGGTTAAACCTCTAGTTTCAACTCTGAGAAATTGTCGTTCGTTGTGAATTTGTTTTTTTTTCTCATTCGGGTTTCAAAAGGGAAATCATATGGTTGACTTGATTTTTTTTTATTAGGTTATAGCAATTATTTTAGTTGTGGATTCGGGCTAGAAATTTTGTCTTCATTGCTGAATTTCGAGTGACAACAGTGTCTTTCTTTTCGATTTCGAGAGGAAAAGTAGATTTATAGAAAATTCTATTTCAATATTTGACAATTTAGAGAGCGAGTGATGAAAATGTGTGCAAATTTTTTCTAGAATTTTAGTCAATGTTTTCTATGGCTTTTTTTCAATGGTTCCTCCCGATTTCGAATAAGAATCTGCTGCAATAATTCATTTTTCAGTGGGCTTATGAAAGCATGAGAATAAATGTTCAAATTATCGAAAATCGCTGAAATTGTTATTGATCACAATTTTGTTATGGATACAGTTTTCAACGTTTTGGTTCGTCGAGTTTCGAGTGAAAATAGGGATTTTGGTTTTATTTATATTCAAATGTATGACACGATATTCAAAAAATAAAATTAGCAAAGTTTATATGCTTTTTAGTTTACATTTAATTTGAGTGAAAAGCTGAAAACCGTTCAATTTCTCCTAAAAAAAGGATTAAATTATGTTTGATTGATGTTGTGTGATCATGAATGATTGTGATGTCGGGTGTTGTTTGGTGCATGATTGTGACAGTGTTCTCAGTCGAAAGGCATTTTCAAGAATTTCCAACAAGGTTGCCAGTGGAATGCACGGTATGTTGAATGACGACAAGAACGAGAAATTAAACGAGTTATCGGTTTTTACCACAGAAAAAAATCTAAAAAAATTATAATTAAATACCATGAACTAATTTCTTCGATAAATTATACACTAAACGCATAAAAATATTTAAAAAATCAATGTTTTAATAATAAACTATTGAATGTCTCGACATGAATAAAATCGGACCATGACGAAGAAATTATGAAATTACCCGGTTTTGCTCAAATGCATATTATTATTTTTTTTTAAATAAACTTACAAGAAAGTAGGAAAATCATCAATCAGCTGGATTATTTCTGGAGGATTGAAAATTTTTGAAAACGTCTCTCGAAACGCCCCACTTTTGATGATTTGAGTTGTCAGAATGATTTTTCAACTTTTCAGTTGAAACGTACTTCTAGAGAAAAAGATTCGCCAGAAATTCCAAACTCAAATTTTGCAATCCCATCGAATACTCTTGAGAAATTTACATTTATAATGAAAGCATTTTTCCAAGATAATGTTGGTTGAATGAATGGACAAATTAATCAGCCGGTTCGATGTTAGTCAAATTTTTCTTTTTGAAATATTTTGCATTAAAAATACTTTAGATGGGAATTTCAACAGATATTCTGTTATTTCTACTGAAATTTCAATTTTCAATCTTCTTTATTCCAATTTTGCATCAGCGAAATTTGGAATTACCGTCGGGGTTTTATTTTTGGGGTTCTCACAGGGGATTGAATATATAATTCCCAGAGAGTGGGAAAGGGTTCTAAAAAGGTAGGGGGGTTATGACTGATGACCTCCAAGGCTTTTGATGCCATATGTAATTAACCCTTCAACTGAAGGGAGTGGCTTCACGTGTCTGGGATTTTTGAAGTGTCTCTGTATAATGCAGTATTATTCTTTCCTGTTTATTCGGTCGTCTCTGATCGATTCGAAAAATATTTTACTTCAGTGAATAAAAAGCATTTCATTTTAGTAAACTTGAATTTTATACCAACAATTTTAACCCGTTTGGACGTTTTAGGCCGAATCCTGAAACGCATCTATGATAGGAGAAAAAAAAATGAGCATGCTAAGATCCTGAAATTCATCCATGACACCTTTTCAAGTCAAGTCCAGACTAGTGATGGACTTTGAATCACGTCATCATAGCTAATATTTTTGTGAAGAACTTGAAATTGATTAACGCATTATTTAGGAAATATTTAGCTCATCACACGAGAAGCGGTATTTGCATACGGTTGCGTTGGCGACACTGTGCTTCTCGAGAGTAATGTGCTTTCGAAGATGAAGGCAATCTTGAATAGATGTCACTACGAATGCATTGCCGAAATTCTCCAGACCCACGCAACTTAATACTAAACGCTCTTTAAAGCACAATTTCCATTTGAAATATACTGCATATCACTCTTTTGTTGAGGTCTGCATTCACAGCTGTCGTGTATTTATCTGTCACGGTTTTTGTATGGAAGTTTCTCATGACTACAGATTTTGCTCTTTTTATTTTTCCTCTCTGATTCCACATCCAAAGTTGAACTATCCCGTGGAAAGTATGCGTGTTAAAATAAAGAAAAAGGGTTTACATTTTGTCTATTTCCACTTTCTGTTTTACAGTACTGTATGAACAGTATGTGCATCATGCCTCACAATTTGCATGTGTATTTCTTGACGACACCGTTCTTAGTAAGACTAAACCGTCATCCGAGCATGTTTTCCGTCTGAAAGTAGATGTCACTAGATGTTTCACGACGGCATTTCGAGGCCCGCTGCATTCGCGGTCGCCTCTTATACAGTAATTGTTTCCTTGCGATTTTGGACGCAAGTTTCTCGTGGAAAAGTGTGTTTTAAAAAAAATTTTAATGCACAGCCCAAATTGATATAATCACGTGCATAGTATGCGGTGACAAAAGAGGAGAACAGTTTTCATTCTGTCGATTTTCAGTTTCTAATATACTGTATGTACAGCACTGTACTATACTACACTTATGTGTACATATATCGTACAATTCATACTACACGAATTGCATGCGAAGCATTGACGACACAATGCATAGTAAATTCAACTATCTTCTAAGCATGTTCTTCGTCTGAAAGTAGATGTCACTAGATGTTTCATGACGGCATTTCGAGGCTCGCGGCATCTGCGGTCGCCTCTCATTATTGTTTTGTATCGATTTTGGACGTTAGTTTCTCATCGAAAACCTTTTTTTTCTTTTTATTTGATTCCACATCCCAAATTAGAAGAGAACGGTATACATTGTGTCGATTTTCAGTTTCTGAAATATGCACAGTGCTGTACCTGTACTGTACTTATTTGTACATCATACAATTCATACCTCACGAATTGCATGCGAATTGTTGACGGCACCGTGCTCAGTAAGACTAAACTATCATCTGAGCATGTTCACCGTCTGAAAGTAGATGTCGCCTTATGTTTCATGACGGCATACCGAGGCCCTTGGCATCCACAGACTTCTCTCCTTACATATTGTTTCGTACCGATTTTGGGCGCTAGTTTCTCATCGAAAACCTTTTTTTTTTTTCTTTTCTATTTGATTCCACAGCCCAAATTGAGATAATCCCGTGCAAAGTATGCGGTGACAAGAGCAGCGGGGTGCACTATGGCGTGATCACTTGCGAAGGCTGCAAGGGCTTCTTCCGCCGGTCCCAGTCCTCGGTCGTCAACTACCAGTGCCCGAGACAAAAGAACTGCGTCGTGGACCGCGTCAACCGGAACCGATGCCAGTACTGCCGACTGCAGAAATGCCTAGTGCTTGGCATGTCTCGGGACGGTGAGTCCATCCATCGGGTTCTATTCTCTGCTAATTTTGTTTTGGCATATAGGAAGCCCGCCAAAAAAAAAAAAGAAGGAGGAAAGAAAGTAAATGTGGGTCAGGATGAATTGAAGGCCTAAATAAAACTTCCCTTCTTATCAAGTGTTCATTCATCCGGCTTTGTTTTCTCTGTGCAAAATTTTGTTTGGCATTCGGTAAACCAAAATATAAAAAAGAGAAAAGAAAATGAATCAAATTTGGGCTATGAGGGTCATGATAACTTGAAGGCATGTCCCGGGACGGCGAGTCTAAACTTTTTTTTTTTTTTGCAGTACAGTATTTATTTAACCGACTTGTGCTCTCTTCGCCAATTTTGTTTGGCATTCCGTAGACCAAAATATGAAGAAAATGAGAATGGAGAAAATGAATCAAATGTGGTTTATAAGGGTCATGATAGATTGAAGGCATGTCTCAGGACGGCGAGTCTAAAACTTTTTTTGTTGCAGTACATTATTTATTTAACCGACTTGGGCTCTCTTTGCCAATTTTGTAAACCAAAATATAAAGAAAATGAGAAGAGAAAATGAATCAAATTTGGATTAAGAGGGTCATGCTAAATTGAAGGCATGTCCCGGGACGGCGAGTCTAAAACTTTCGCTCTTAAGCAGTTTTCATTTATCCGCCTTTTTTCTCTCTGCCAATTTTGTTTGGCATTCCGTAAACCAAAATTTAAAAAAAAGGAGCAGAGAAACTGAATCAAAATTTGGATTATGAGGGTAATGATAAATTTAAGGCATGTCCAGGTACGGCGAGTCTAAACCTTTTTTTTTTTTTTTTTTTGCAGTACATTATTTATTTAACCGACTTGGGCTCTCTTTGCCAATTTTGTTCGCCATTTTGTAAACCAAAATATAAAGAAAATGAGAAGAGAAAATGAATCAAATTTGGATTAAGAGGGTCATGCTAAATTGAAGGCATGTCCCGGGACGGCGAGTCTAAAACTTTCGTTCTTAAGCAGTTTTCATTTATCCGCCTTTGTTCTCTCTGCCAATTTTGTTCGGCATTCCGTAAACCAAAATTTAAAAAAAAGGAGCAGAGAAACTGAATCAAAATTTGCATCATGAGGGCCATGATAAATTGAAGGCACGTCTCGGGACGGCGAGTCTAAAACTTTATTTTTGCAGTACAGTATGTATTTACAACACTCGGGGCTTTCTTCGCCAATTTTTTTTTGGCGATCCAAAAACAAAACGAAGAAAAGAGAAAATGAATCAGAAGGAGAGGACGTGGGTCAGTTGAAGATATTATGAAGCCAGGAAGCTCCTGGCACTGCAATTTTAAGGAGGGGGAAATGATTCCTAGGAATTTATATTATATTTAATTATTAATGCGCGGCATGCTTGCCCAACGCTGGGAATTTGAACCAGATTTTAAAATTATTCAATCAATTTTTCTTCGAATGAAAAAAAAAAACAGCCGTGAAGTTCGGGCGGATGTCGAAAAAGCAGCGAGAGAAGGTGGAGGAAGAGGTGCGAGTGATCCGGGCCCAAATGCTGATCCCGGGCACCAAATTTGAGCCGGACTCGTCGGTGTATGACCCACAACTGCCTTCTTCGTCGGACCAGATCGCCTCTTCCATGCCTTACTCCTCCACCGGCGGCGGGTCAGTATTTTTATTTTATATACACGTCGAACCCTGTCAAAAACAAATCTCGGGTGTCTAGCAGCAAATAAAAAATAATAATTGAGTTACGGACAAGGTTTCGATTGAGGGAAGCAAGCAATTTTATTGTTGCTGTGGGAAGGATACGAGAATTGAGGGGAATTTTGAGTGGTGAACAAGCATAATTTTTTTTTTGTCGTGGGAACGATTCAAGAATGCCGGGGAATTTTCAGTGGTGACATGCTGGGATTTGTTTCAGTGACACCTCTGAGTCGCCTGCATAATTCATTTTTGCAATGAATATTTATTGCTAAAATGAAAATGAATGTTTATTCATTTTTTGTTTATTGCAATAATTCATTTTTGCCATGCATTTTTATTGAAAAAATGAAAAGGAATGTTTATTCATTTCTTGTGCATTGCAATAATTAATTTACAATGAATGTCATTGCTTGCAAAAATGAAAATGAATGTTTATTCATTTTTTGTTTATTGCAATAATTCATTTTTTCAAGGAATGTTTATTGCGAAAACGAAAATGAATGTTTATTAATTTCTCGTTTTCTGCAATAATTCATTTTTGCTATGAATGTCATTGCTTGCAAAAATGAAAATGAATGTTTATTCATTTCTTGTTTATTGCAATAAATTATTTTTTCAATGAGTGTCCATTGCAAAAACGAATGATGCAGGCGACTCAGAGGTGTCACTGAAACAAACCCCAGCATATCACCACTTAAAATTCCCCGACATTCTTGCATCCTTCCCACGACAAAAAATATTCCCCCCTGCATTCGGTAAATGTTTATGTCGGGTTGTGGCGGACTTTTCACGTTTCAAGTGTCCGTATGTTGAATTATTTGCGTGTCGAAGTGGCCCTTCGCCCATTTGATTTCGTTTCACAGACAAACCTTCTCAAGTCTAATTCCAAGGTTCCAGCGATTAAACAAAGGAGTTCGAGAGGCTTTCGAGTCAGGGAAACAAGCATTTTTGTTATTTTTTATTTTTTTGGTGAAAAATCACACACACACACAAATCCGTTTCTTTCACCCCCCGTTTTAATTACTTTCGTTCTTCGATTTTTTTTTTTTTTCACGTGGCAGGTATGGATACGGTGACCTGGGCAACTCGTACACCCCCAACGCCTACCACGGGTTCGGGCTCGTGTCCAGTATGGCCTTCGACATCGGCACCGACTTTGTCGACTCCACGACGTACCACGACCTCCGACAACCCGTGTCTTCAGCAGCCGCCTCGTCCTCATCATCTTCTTCTTCCGCCGCCGTCACTCCTGCCTCTGCCGCCGTCGCCGCTGCTGCTGCTGCTGCTGCCGCCGCTGCAGCAGCAGGAGGAGGAGGAGGAGCAGTGGCGCCATCTGCCACCACTGGAACACCCGGTGGCGGCGGAGGAGGAGGGAATAATAATAATAATAATAATGCCATGCTGGACAACACGGCGGCAGTGGCGGCAGCAGCAGCACACGTGATTGAACCATCATCCACAGCAACGACGCCGCAACAACAGCAAACCGGCGCCACGACAGCGGATATGATGGGAGGAGTGACGGCCGTGGTCCCAGGCGCCACGGCGATCGTGTCGTCCACAGGTAAGCCTGGAAATGGTACCAGCAGCAGCAGCAGTGGCGCCGCTGCTGCTGCTGCTGCTGCTGCGAGCAAGGAATCTCTGCTGGAGTTTGGGTGCGCGTCGGCTGTGGTGGCGGCTTTTGAGCAACAACAGCAACAACAACAACAACAACAAGAGGCGGAAGGTGGTGGTGGTGTTGGTATGAGTGGTGGTGGTGCTGGAGGAGGAGGAGGAGGAGTGGGAATGGCGCCGGCGCCGCAGCCGCCGCCTCCGGGCTCTGGAACGACCGCCGTGACGATCACGCAGCTGTGTCGGGACTATTGTGAGGCCACTCATCTGGGTTCCCTCATCCCCATTTCTTCCCCCCCCCTACTACTTTCTTATTTATTTGTTTGTTTCCTTCTTCTTGTCCCGAAATCTGGTCTGTTTTATTTTTATTTTTCTGCTTTCTTTCTCTTGTTTTCTATAAATATCTTTGAAAATTTTTTAGCTCGGGATATAAAGAAAAAAGGGGGTCAGTTCACAAAATTTGAGTCAGTCATTTGTCTTTAGATTGCTAAATTATTTTATGCTTGAATGGAGATGGAAGTGCTTTTTACAGAGTGATTTAATCAATTTCTGAATACAATTTTAATTTTATTTCTTGTGTCATCTGGGTCATAACTCATAAGAGTTGTTTTATAAGTTTTTTTTTTAATTGTATGCTTAATTTTTTGAAGTCTGATTGGGAGGGTGGAGATGAAGGTGATTTTACAAAATGATATAAAATCCGTGACAGCTTTTAAAAATGTTTGCTGATTAAGATAAAAAAAAATGCAGAGAGAGCATCGATTTGAATTCATTAAGGTGCAAAATTGAGTGAGTCAAACTTGAATGTTTTTTGTTGTTGAAATTTCTAGCAGTTCATGGGTTTTCAAAAGAATTTAAAATCTTGGTGAGAAACTCCTACTTTTGAGCTTTGACTACCATTTTTTTTTCTTGGAAAAATGGGCAATTCAGATCTTTTTATTTAATTATTTTTGCGTTGATGATTTTTGAATGAAGGGTTGTCCTGGAATTTAGTTTCTGTAAAAAAAATTTTTTTTTTGGACACTTGAGGCGAATGAAGATAAATTTTGGTACAGAACAAGCTTAATTTCTAAAGGAACTGATTTGAATTTTTGAGACCCAGTCGTATTAAATGATTGATAAAGTTAATTTTATTTTCTTAAAAATTTTCTTTTTTACTTTTCTCCCGACTTTTCCTTATTCACCTGACTTTTATTTGATGATTTTTCTCCTATATTTTTCCGACTTCTTCTGGAATCTGCGCTTCCTTCTGATGAAGTATTCCCAAATGTTTTGCACGTTGTGTCAAATCTTCACTTACAGGCTTTTTAGTGTACAGTATTTACTGCATGCCAATCTTTGGTTTCTCTTATCTCAAAAGTTTTTCTATTATTTCAAAAACAAGCATGTTCAGCAGTTTTTGTCCTTTAAAATCATTTTGCTGTTCATCTTCTCTCAAAGATGTTCATTTGTTTGACGAAAATTCAGCAAAGGATGAATTATTTGTAAAAAGATTGTTTGACATTGAAAATTCTGCACACTTTTGAGCGGCGAAAAACATTTTCTTAACTTTCCTTTTCGAAAAATGGGTCTTGTACTAAGATAACGTTTTCAAAGAAATGTACATATTTTATTTTGCGCCGTGTTCAGAACTGTTGGTTTTTCCTCCATACAAAGATTTGAAGAATTTTTTAGTGTCATCAGCGATTTTTTTCAATTTGATACGAGTTATACGAATTATATATTTTACTCGTATAAAAAAATTCTTTTCTGGTGAAATACTGTAAAATCACGTTTGTAATTTAAAGTAAAAGGATTTTCGGCGTTTATTTCAAGAAATTTTCTAGGTCATTCAACTGACGTTTACGTGCTTCCCTATATTTTCAAGTGACCAAATTGTGATGATCACGTTTTTAATCTAAAATCTAGAGACATATTCGTGCACATTTTTTTTTTTGAAAAACTTTTCCTTCATTTGAATCTTTCTTCTTCTCTAATACCGTTACTATATTGTATTTGTTTTGCTTTTAAAAATATTATTCATGCATGTTGTGTCAAAACTAATTGAGGTGGGGAATCTTAGCGGATAATACTTTTTATTTTAATTGAATGCCTTTTTGTAAGATATTTTATTTTGGGATTAGCCCTTGTTTTAGATGCATGCGCAACAAATTAATGATGCATGTCTTCTATTTTCTATTTCTTTCTTTTTTTGTTTATATGCATGCCTAAATCATAAGTTGTATTTATGTATACAGTGAGACCCCGAGATGCGGACGTAATTGGTGCATCAAGAGTGTCCCTAGGTCGAAATGTCCCCAAGTCGAGTCTCATTTTCCATTAAACTTACGTTATATAATTTTTAATTGGAGTTTTATGGACAAAATGCTCAAAATAATTCCATGAAAATAAATACTGTCTCATAATTGAAACTGATTCAATCAATATATTTCAACAAAATATGGACATTTGGAGAATTGAATACTTATACCTCTGTGTATATTACATGGAAATGTTGGCATTCTCTGTAAAAATAACATTCAAGTGAAAAGAGAGAAGGAAGTCCCTCTATGCTGGAGGTAATTTTTTCATTAGCTAAATTGATGGTAAATTGGTAAGAGAAATGCCCAAGAACTATTCTTACATCAACTTTAGGGCTGGAAATATCTGTTTCTTGTAATTTGGCCTGAAACGTATTCGCAATTTTATCACAAAATGTCCCTATGTTGAGTCAATGTCCTCATGTTGGGCCTTTTTTTATTAATTTTTTATGGAAAAATAAGTGTCCCTATGTCGAATTTTCCGCTTGTGGGTGTCTCACTTGTATTTTATTTATTTATTGTGAATGAACAGAAGCAGTTTTAGTTTTGCTGCGAAGGAACCTTTAATTTCGTTTGTAATAAAATGCGTGTACTGATCCTGATTTCTGTATTTTCTTCCCCATTTTCTTTTCTTCTTCTTCTTCTTCTTCCACTTCTTCTTTTTTTTCTGTTCCTGGGTGCATTTGTTGTCATCTTTCGCATTCGGAAGCAGATAATCCGCAAATCGCGGAGCCATTGGCCAGATTCGTGACCGAGGCTCATTTGCGGACGTGTCTCATGTCAACTGAGCAAATAGCTGAGCTCATCTTTGCCAAGAAGCACACGGATCTCAACAAGCTTCTCTACTACAAGAACATGGTGAATTTTCTTTTCTTTTATTTTTTTTGTATTTGAGAAATATTCGAATTCAATAAATTTCCACGAAGGTTTCAATGGAAATAAAATTTCGACTCAAATTGTGGATCCGAGAATAGCAGCATGTTTTCTTCACTGAAATGACGATGAGAAAAAGGGGGTTTTCAGCGAATTTGAGTGGAAGTGAGGTGTGCAAAATGAAGAAATTCGAGTGTTTGCGTAACAATTGACAACAAGTTTAATTGGCTCCTGACAAATTTATTTTCTTAGATTTGATTTTTCCTCAACTGTATTTGAACGTCAATTTTTTGGAAATTTTTGGTATTCAGTAATTTTTTGATGGTTTGGAATTAATTCGAGTTTCACATCATTGTCAACCCTTGGTAAAAAAAATCTAATTTGTCAACCAAGGAGTCTGTTGAGGAATGGAAATGTATCACTGTCAAGATTGTTTTATAACTTTTTTTATTCCGCAATTTTGATGATTTTTAATCGTTTTATATTCAAATTGAAGAAAAACTGAAAATGAATTGCAAATGAATGGAATAATTTTATTCATGCGTTAATTTTTTCGTTGCTTCTTTTCTTTTTTTTTTCTACAGGGCCACGAGGACTTGTGGCTGGATTGCGCGCAGAAATTGACGGCCATTATTCAGCAAATTATCGAATTTGCAAAATTGATCCCGGTCTTCATGAAGCTGTCTCAGGAGGACCAGATCGTGCTGCTCAAAACCGGTTTGTATTTTTTTCTTTCAATCTAATGCAGTGTATTCAAAAAGTCTTTCAAGAATATTTGCCAAGCATTTTTAATTCTCCATTTTTAACACCTGTTCGTAGAGAAATTACCGTAAAAATATGATTCCGATTTCCTATGTTCTCTCCTTTTTTTTCGACGGAAAACGTTGAAAAAATTTCAATATAAATGAATGGAAAGTCCAGCAAAAAACTTGCACTACTTGAATTAAAACCTTGAAAAGTGTGGCAGGATTCGGGCGACACCTGTGTAATAACGAAGTAAAATCGTTTTCTCCTGGTATTTTCTGGATGGAAACTGGTTGAGAAGAAGCTTTTTCATTAAAAGCATCAACTTCTGATCTCCTCTTCTTTTTTAGTGTAGTTTAATCTTTTTGAATTATTCCTGTTCCGGGAAAAAGGTGAGAGTGAATTTCCAAAAAGCTTCATTTTGAAACTTGGTCCAGTTTTTTTTAGAGATGTAACCATTTTTGTAAACTTCTTACTCATTTTTTTCTGGAAGTGTCGGCAATGTTTTAAATCTTGGAGTCAATGTTTAGATGTTGGGAAAGACTAATATTTTTTTTATTGGAGTGAATTCACTGTAAGCTTCATTTTCCATTTTTGTCCGGTATTTTTCAAGAGATAAATTTTAAAAAATTTTGCAAAAATAGTATTTTTCTCGAAGTTTCGGCAAAATTTTCATATCTTGCGTCATTTTCCAGATGTTGGGGCAGACTCAATTTTCTAAAAACGTAAAATGTCCGTAAGTTGAGTCATCTGCATTTCAAGGCGTCCCCGTTATAATGGAATAATTATCGTTTTAAATAGGATTTGATCCGTTAAAATGGAATAATAGTTTTTAAATGGAACTTGATTTGGTTGTTATTTTTTTGCAGGGAGCTTCGAATTGGCCTGTTTGCGGATGAGCAGGTACTACGACTTGGGCCAGCAGGCCGTTTTGTTCGGGGATGCCCTATTGCCGGCACAGGCCTTCATGACGGCGGACACGATTGAGATGAACCTGGTCAAGTCCTGCTTCGAGTTTGCCCAAGAAGTCGCCGAAATGAAGCTCACTGAAACTGAGCTCGGCCTCTTCTCCGCCTTTGTTCTTCTCTCTCCAGGTGATCATTCATTCTTTCTTTTTTGTGTGTCTCTTTTCATATGCATTGATTTACACTTTTCTTCCTCCTGTTTTGTTGTTGTTTTTAGCTTTCATCAGGAAAAAAAAATTGTGTTGCTGATTGTCAAGGCGTAATTTCTGTGCGAGGAGCGCCATCTATGATTCTGAAATCTTTGTTGAGTTTCTTGTTGGTCGTTGTCAGTGTGTTGTACTTTTCTTGGTGGAGTTTCTTGACTTCGGTGGATGCATTGATGATTTATCTTTCGCAATTTTTACCAACAAAATGGGAATTTTTCAATAGAAAAAAAAGAATCCATTTTAGAAAATAAATTGAAACCTCCCTCAAAAATGATTTGAATCCTCATTTTGATGTTGGCTGACCTAAGAAATTGAGATTTTCTTGTTAGTCTTATGCTTCCCTTTTCGGAGTTTTGACAAATGAATCGAGTTCATGAGTTATTATGCAACAAGAAAATTCCGATCGCTGAAAGCATGTTACGTACTGCTTACGTGGAAGAAAAAACATTTTGTGTGATTTTCTTAAAAGAAAAATATTTAAAAAATGTCATGCAAAAACGTTCTGATACTGATACAAATCCCGTTAAAAAGTGTCTTCGAAGTCATTTCAAATGTAAAATACATTTTAAAATGGTACTCCTTGAAAATCGTGTGTTATCTCATTTTCCATTTTAAAAAAAATTTCCATGAATTTAAAATTTAAAATTAAAAATGGAAGATTATTTGCTCTTTAAATAACGTAATGCTCTTCTAATCTCCTTTTTCCCCCAAGTTCTCCATTATTTTTTTAATTTAACCGAAGTGTATAGAAGACGAAGCCATCCATAATTTTCAAAGATGAAAGTTTCCAACTAATTTTGTTGGAAAAGTACAGATTACATACTCTTAAATTTAAAAAAATTCTAAATCATTCCCATTTAAAAACGAATTTTCTATTTGATGAAAATGCCACCATGTGTATACAAGAAGAGCGCCATCTATGATTCGGAAAATGATTTTTCTTTCTATACCTACTGGTGAGAAAATGGCAGAAATTTTATCCTCGACCTCGTCAATCTGTTTGATTTTTTTTTTCAAAATAGAATTGCTATAGTCTTTGAACTGCAAGATTTATTTATTCATTTTTGTGAATTTTTTTTTTTTCAGACCGACCAGGACTGAAGGACCTGCACCTGATTCGGCGGATGAACCTGGCCGTGCTCGGAACCCTTCGGATCGAGTTGTCCAAGACCCATCCGTTGCCCATCAAGGGTGACGTGTCCACCATCGACTGTCTCCTGGCCAAGCAGGACACCCTGAGGGAAATCAGCATATTGCACCTAGAGTCGCTCCGCCGCCTCAAGACCACCGCCCCTCACCTCGAGTTCCCCGCTCTTCACAAAGAACTCTTTGCCGTCGACTCCTGAAACCAACCCCCCCCCCCCTGCGATCCCAATCCCCAATTTATTTTTTTTTGCTCCCGAAAGTTTCACATTTTATTTTGTTTTTGTTTTGTTTTTGGGTTATTGTCGAGTCGAGTCACTCCTCTTCAAATCCACTGGTTCTGGAGCTTTTTTGTTGTTGTTGAGATCATTGAATCACATTTTTGTGTGGCGTGTGTAAACGTTAAAAGTCCAGAGTCAAGTCTGATTTGGATTTTTGGGAATTCAATTTACGTGTTTGTGGAACCCTCTAAAAATTAAATTAACATACTGTACTGTATAACATGAATTCAAGGTGATAGAGGTGATTTTTGCTTAAATTGCCAGTTATCTCAATGACGAGACCAAGTTTGAAAGAAAAGATGGAAAGGAGAAAGTTGAAATACCCAAGTATGCCAACATCATTTTGAACAAGGAATATTGAAAAAAAAAACAACGACCCCCATTGAAGTCCTAACCCGACCCAGAGTTGCTTAACCTATAAAAATTATGTAAGACTTGGAATGTTAGAAAGAAAATTGTTCGAACCTGGGCTCTAGTAACAATTTTTCGCAAATTAAATTTTGGAACAGCTTGCAAAAGCCTGCGTTTGTATGAACTTTGAAAGAATGAATCTAGTCTGGATTCATTTTTAATGATTTTTTGCTTAAATTGCAGATTTTTCTATCAATAAATCTCTAGCTTAGGTGGCAAAGTTTGAAAATACTAATAGTGGAGCTTGAATTACGAGGCATGATCCCTTTTTTTGGGCATGTGAATAAGAGGTTTGACAAGAAAAAAATAAGGGTTCCCATCCAAGTACTAACCAGACCCAGAGTTCCTTAACCCGTGTTCCGCTACCGTATTTTAGCGCTAGACCACTGAAGTTACTGTACTGCAGTATTGTATCGTACCGAACCAGGCCCACCGTGCAGCAAGCAAACAGTGGTGTGACTCGACTTGACAAGTGTATTTTCCATGGGAGTGAAACAAAAGCGGCGGAAAGTGAAAGAAAACGTTTCTCCCGCTGACCTGATTTTGAAACACAAAAAGCGTCGTCCGGCCAGTATACCCCTTTAAAAAAGAAAGAAGAAGAAGAAAATGAAACAAGAGACGGAATGTGAATGTGTGGTTTGCAAAGGGAACGTATGAGGACATTTTTTTGTTTGTTTTTCTTTTTTGTTTTTGTCGTGGTATTTTCTCCCCTGGTTCAGGAGTTTCTACCTCAGGGGTGTCAATTTTCTGACGAAAGAATATTTGATCATGTTGGGAAATAGTTCTCGATTTCGGATTCAGGATTCAGCAAAAAACCCCTAGGACGTCAGTTTCTTATTGTTGCTCATTTCTATCCAGAGAATTTCTCTTCATAAAACAATTTGCTTTTCTCAGAACCAAAAAAGAAACTTTGCTGCATTGCGGTGGGTGCACTGAAATTCACCTGTGGGGACTATAATCTTTTGTGGTCATTCAAACCTGTGTTTTACCTAGGAGAGGGTTTTATAATTGAGGGGAAAAAAACTCAGAAAAGATCTTTCAAAGTCAAATACCTTTAAGAAAAATTTTGGCATTCAGCTAATTGTTTCGCGCCCACCGAGTTTTCCGCAAAACAAGTTCTTGTTCCTTCTTGCTAGAGAGCAAAAAAAATAAGCGCATGGAGGATATATATATATACGTATAAATATATATATATTTGAACCGTTCAGGCTTGTGATCAGAGAATTTGAAGACTTTAGGTAATTGAAGAAGGGAAAAAGCAAAATTTTCTCTCAAACTCGCTTCTTTTCATATATGCCCTTGAGGCAAAAGATTGGCGCCGTTTTTATTTTTTTCTTTTCGGAATGCGAGGATAAGTAAGATGAAGAAGAGGAGAAAAGATAGAAAAAAAATCACTGCCAACGACTCAAGGGAGAAACTTTATACCGGTTCCGAATTTGTGGCTTGAAAGGATTTTTTATACGCGAGTCCCGACCCTTCTGACAAGATGTCGCTCTTTCCTCACTTTTGCCTCCTCTTGGGATCTTTTTTTCTCTCATTTTGCTGAGCCGCTTGGGATTTTATTTTGTGAGGACGGATTATTGGGGAAGGGGTTTTTCATTATTATCCTAGTGATATTTGATCCATGGGTAACAAACAAAATCGTCCCTTTACTCAACAAGGTTTTTATAGAAGAATATGGTTTGCTTGATTCATTTCAAATTTAAACTACTGTACTCAGTATCATGATATTATGATTTTTCCAGAACAGCTTTTTAATAATTTTGTTCAATTGATATTTTTGCTATAAAAATATCCATAAGATAAACTTGAATCTTTAGGTTTTTAATCTGCTGATTTCTTCTGGTTTTTGAGTGAACCTTCAAAATGAACCCATATTCAAATCACTTAATATGGTGACCTATTAGACCTTCTGAACCTAATTCAAAATCATCTGCAAGAACTGCTAAAAAACCAAGTAAGGCATAATTGAACTACTGATTGTGTGGAAGTAATTATCAAATATTTTGGACTGTACCATTTATTGATACTAAGTGCTTGTAAAATCAGATAACAGTTATGCTGGAAAGTCTCAAATATTAAAGGATTTTCCATTAAATTTGTTTTTCTCTCCATGGTAAAGTAATTTGGATAATCAAACATTTCTTACATCTCTGAGATACTGAGCTTGAAGCTTTTTCTCATCAGTCTCTTTCAATTAGCTTCTTTGCATATTTTATTTTAAGCTTGCAATGTACTGATTCAAAAAGGAGAGAACTATTAAAATTTTGACTGACTGCCATTTCTATCTAAGTCAGGTGCGCAAAGTATATGCAGTAGTAGTATCTCTTATACAGTGTTAGAATGTTTGCTTAGAGTGACTCACATGTGAATCCAGAAAAGGAATGGTTTTGTTTGTTGCCCACGGAAAACTGAACTCACTTTTTTAGCCGTTGTGACGCTCTTGTTGTGATTCAAACACAGTTGGCCCTCCTGTTGGTTCAAAAAAAAAAAAAAAGAAAGAGGAGAAAAAGAAAAATGAAACTTTTTCTCTTGCGATTTCTAAATTGTGAATGAGAAGCGGAGGAGGGTTTTGATCGCTCATATTCTTGCTCTTAAATGCGGGGTTTACGTGCCTGGTTATATTATAAATAGCTCCTGACTGTTTTTTTTTTTAATTCCTGTCCTAGTGCAAAAAAAAAAAGGAGGAACATTTTTTCCGGCTTACTTTTTTTGTGTTTTTGAACGTTCCTTGGTGGTAAATAGCGTTACCAGTGATGGGAAGGAAAAACATTTTTTTGTTTGTTTGTGAGGCGGGGAACACATGTGGCAACCCTGTGGTTTTTTTTTGTGCGTGGGACAAGGGGTAAACATTTTATTTTATTTTGAAACCCTTTATATTTGGTGCTTTTTCCCCCTCCGTTCCCAAAAGAAAATTTTGGACGCAGTTCTTTTTTTGCTAAGCGCGGATTTTGAGTCAAGAAAATTGGCGACGAACATGTTTTTTTTTTGTGTTCTTTGTTTTGTTGTGGGGCTGACAAAATTCGCGCGGAGCAGAAAAGCGGTTTTTTTGTTTTTGTTTTCCTCCATATGGACGGAAAAGATATTATTTTTTTTTCTCTGTTATTTGGCACAATATGTTCCTGTTATCGGTTGGTTAGGAGATGGAGAGATTGGTGAACTCACGACACGCAAAAAGAATTCTTTTTTCGCTGTGAAAGACGTGAAGGGAGGTTTTAAAAAAAGAAAGAAAGTTTGTGGAAAATGCGGGAAAAAAGCAGAGAGAAGAGATGGAAAAAAACAAACTTTGTACATATGTATAAGTTTTTATCTCATTGCAAACAAAAAGAATGCTCCCCCCTCTTCTGAGAAAGAAAAAATGATTCTTTTCTTGGTTTTTGTTCTTTCATCTTTTTCCTGATTTAAAAAATACCACTCTTCCCCTTTTTCGTGCGTTTTTTTTTTTAATTTCGCAGAAGGAAAAAGGTTTCGACCGTCCGTCCATAAAATTGAGCAGGAAGAAGAAAAAAAAACGAAGAGAACTTTGGTGGGGAAAATGGTTTTTTTCCTTTTTTGGAAAAATTTTATCCAGTGGTTTTTTTTTTTTTTTTTTTTTCAATGTCGGGTATTTAATCTGGGTAATTTATTGCGATCGCCTTCTTGCGTTTTTATTTTTCATGTTCCGTTTTCTTGGACAGGAAATCCGGTGTCAGGCTTTGTTGTCTTTGAAGAAAAAAAGCAGAGGTTCGAAATTCCGAAGAAATTTATTTTTTTCCCCCTCAGAGAGAAAGAAAAAAGAGGAATTCTGAAAACGGCCGTTTTTTTTTAAACTCGGGTGTTTTTTTCCTTTTTTTTTTTTGATGCGCCTGAAATGATGGATGGCAAAATACACTTTTGAAATCAGTGTTTTTCCTTTTTTCGTGTGATTTACATTCCATTGAAAAAAAGGAAAAGGGGTTTTGTGCTGATTAATTTTGTGCACGCCCCTTTTTTTTCGCTCACATCTCTATTTTAAGCCACGGAATAATGTATGAAATTCTCATTTGTATAATTGTATTTGATTTGACTCGAGGTATATTCAACTGAAAAAAGTGAAAGAATCCCTCAACTTTTCGTTTTTTTTAAATGACTGGACAAATGCGGATCAAACCCGCTGAAATAAATGCAAAAAAACAATGCATTTTTCATTTTAAAAACTGTAAAGTCTTGACTAAAACTCCTTAATATAATGCACAATTGAAAAATCTTGGGTTAACAGAATGTCATGATTAATACAAGGAATTAAATTTTTATTAACTTTTCTTGATATTTATTCGAATAAGAAAATGGAGTAACATTTTCAACTGCACTTTTGGTGAGAGAACATTTTTATTCTGTAGAAAAACTGTTGATTCATTCCACTTAGTCTTTTAAAAAAAATCGCAGAATTGAACCCTACTTGAAAAATAAGTTTTAAAAGGAGTTGTGGGGATTCCAGCAGTAGTGTAAAATATTTTTTGTTGTCCTTATCACTATCACAGAAATGTATTTCCTTTGTACTTTTTAGTACTGTACATGATTGAAAAATATAATTTGAAAGCATTTCCTTCAAATAACTGGCAACAAATAATGACATGCGCTTCCTTCTTCCTTGCCAAATTGTCAAGAAAATGTTGACTGAATTCAGTTTTTCATCTTGCATTGCTAAAAAAAATTTGACATTCATTTTTGTCATGAACCAAAAACATTCATGTTATGGCGCGAAATTTTACACATGGGGTTTATGCTGCTCATGAAATATGCGCTAACTTAACTTATTCTATGTTCACGTTTTTTAGCTAATTTTTAGATCTGCGTTTGTTATTAAAATCGCAAATAAATGTGGAAGATTTTGCATAATGTACTATTTTATACTGTATAGGCTAATATAATTTTTTTCGCATGTTCATGTTCAGTTTGAAACAGGTTTGAAATTGATTTACCGTACCCCTGAACTTTATAAATTTAAAACACGTGATTTAATTGACTCTATATACATGCAAATTATGGAAATGTGCTCTTATTATGACGTCGCGAGTTCAAATGGTTCAATGGAAGCTCAAGTAGATTACTTTCACTGCTGATTATTCGAGCTTGGTGCAAAATGCGAACAAATAAGTCATTATCAGTGACATATTTCTTCGCCTTTAATTTCCTCTTTTATGGGAGAATAACCAGGTGCGAAAATTATCTGGTTCCTGCATGAATCCTTTGGAAAGTGCATACATATATATAGAGATGAATAGGCTAATTTTAGCAGAATGCAAACATTTTTGATAAGGGGTTCTCTGAAGGAAAGTCGATTTATCCCTGCAAGGTGAAACATGTTGGTTCAAGGACTTTCTTTGTTGTTGACACTTGCAGCTTTGGTTGACTCAGCTGCAATTCCTACTAAAATTGGTGAGGAATTTTCAGAGTAAACATCTATTCAGAAATGAAAAGAAAATGGTTGTATAATTTTAAATCTATATTGATCTTTTTCAGTTTTTTGTCTCCTTGGAATTTTGCAAAGGATGAATAAATTTAACTTTGTTAAATTGAAGTTATGACACACAGTATACTGAAATGTCATTCATGACAGGTTTGCAGGACAAGAATGAATTAGTGGACAATAAACAATGAAAAATTCAAATTTTATAAAAAAAATTGCCCCTAATTTATCAAATAATCCAACCCAGTCTGAGTACAGTAATTATAGAGCTGAATTTGATGGAAATTGTTTGATTGTCTTTATTAATTTCCAGGAGGATTTTCTGGAAGAGTAGATCAAAGTGGAGTCACAGTCTCAGGACTGTCCTCTGGAGGAGCATTTGCCACTCAATTCCATGTGGCCTACTCTGAACTGGTCACTGGAGCTGGAATAATTGCTGGAGGTAAAAATTGAAATTTTTATAAATAAATATCTAATTATATTCATCCATTAGTTTTTTATTTATTTGACAGCACCTTATCATTGTGCTGGAGGCAACTTGATTCAGGCAACTTACTGCCAAACTTTGCCCTCCATGGTGAGTGTGTCCTCAATGGTCAGTGATGCTGAGAGCTTTGCCAGGACAGGCAAGATTGACAGTCTGGACAATCTGAGTAATGACAGGGTCTACATCTATCACTCATCACTGGACACCACTGTTAACATTGGAGCTGGACACTCTGTGAGGGACTTTTATGAGAATTTCATGCCAGCTTCCAGCATCACCATTGAAAGTGGCATTTCTTCTTCTCATGGCATTGTAAGACATTTTATCAGAATTTTCAAACAATCAGGGATTTTTAATCAAGATTCAACAAATGTGTATAGCCCACAGAGAATTATGGTGATGCCTGCTACTCATTCCTGAGTTCAACTTACATTTTGGAATGTGGATACAGTGCAGCATTTGAGGCAGTCAATTATTTATATGGTGGAATCAATCCTGCAGCAGCCAGTGCCCCAGGAACGTTGTCAACATTCAGCCAAGGGGATTTTGTCACAGGAGATCCAGCTGCAATCAGCATGGCTGACACTGGCTATGTGTACATCCCTACAAATTGTGAGACTGATGACAGTGTTTGCAAGCTACATGTGGTATTCCATGGCTGCAGACAAGGAATGTAAGTACAGTACTGTATAACCTCAATAAGGGAGATTTATCCCAGTCTTAACATTCAAGAAATATTTTTATGTCTGCCAGTTTTTGATCACAATTTTAAAGAGTCCTGCTTCATTCAAGAGCTCAATATCAATAATTATGAAATTAAAAAAAAACTACCTTGGTTGAACCATGCATTTCAACACTCAGCATCCACTACAGTAATGATAAATAAGTTCATGTTAAATTTCACTCTGACATCTCAAACTTTGAGCAAATATGGAAAAATAAATTTAGGAATTCAGTGACTCAACCTTCAGCAGAAAATCTAAACTCAAACTGCTCAAAGGCAGTTTTCATGCTTGTTGGAGTTCAAACTTAAAAATCATGACAGTCCATACCAATAAAAATTCCTCATGTTTTGAACCATGTATGGAAATGAAACAAGACTCTAGTTTGAGGCACCATGGTATCCTGAATGACTGTCAGAGTAAAACTCATATAATTTCCCAATATTCTGATGAGACTTCTCGTTTTTTTGCAGTGATGCTTTGGGTGACATCTATGTGAAACATGCTGGATACCTGGAGGTGGCTGAGTCCAATGACATTGTCCTATTGTTCCCTCAAGTCAAAGCCAGCATATTCTCACCTCAGAACCCTCTTGGATGTTGGGACTGGTGGGGTTATGATGATGCCCTTTTTGCAGACAAATATGGTATGTTTAGAATTCAAATAGCAGACCATTCATCAGAATCAAGTTTTTCTTCTTCTCCTATACACAGCAACCAAAGAAGGACCTCAAATGGAAGCAGTGTACAACATGGTACTCAATCTGATGAGCTGAGAGGTGCTTCATCTAAAATGTTTTCACTCACTTTTTTTTTTTTTGCTTGGCAATAATAAAGAACACAAATATTTTAACCACTGGGGTAACTTTTTTTTTTTGGTGCTGAAAAAAAGACCCATCCCTGAAGGCAAGCTGATGAAGACATTCAGCAGTTGGCTGCTGCTTTGAAGAAGCGCGTTCACATGCTTTGAAGGCATTCTGCAACTCATCAACACACAAGCAGGAATGAGCGCACATGTAAACAATTAAGATATATCTTCTTGGCTCATTCATTACCAGCATCTGTCTCACAATTTTCTTTCTTCCTGTACAGGGTTTCCCTATTAAAAAAAAGTCATCCATATTCCTCAAACCAACCTGGGAACAAGAAAAATCAGTGTACAAAGAACTTCCACAGTTATTTATAGTTGGAGATTGAAAGCTGATGAATCAGAGTATTTCAAGTTTGCTCTTTGTAGACTAAAAGTGTAATTTCTCAAATGAAAGCATTTTTCTCAAAAGCACCCTGTATATTTAGGGATGGTGACTGCTGTCACTTTAGTAACCTACAAAAAAAGGTCAATGAAGCATCTCCAGATGGAGAAAAAAGATCCTATAGACCTATACAAGTCAGACTTTTCATGCCTCAGTTTTGCTGCACGCACATCTTTTTAGTTCTGCCTTCCAAATTTTTTTTTAAATACTCAGTGCACATTTTTCACTGATTGTGGGTGCAGTTGTGATACATAATAGTGGAGGTGAATTTCAACTGTGATTTCAATTTTTAAAAATTGAATTGAAACGTGATTGTTTTTCAGTATAGAGGAAACATGTTGGAAAACATTCCTTGTCGCTACACCTTGGCAGTGCTGGCATTTTTGGGATTTGTGTACAACTACAGCATGAGGATCAACATGAACATAGTCATTGTAGCCATGATCAACTACACTGCAATCCCTCATATCAGTCAGGCTGAGCAGGCAAAGGAATGCTCAGTTGAGGGAGATGTCAGCCATTTGATCAATACTAGTAGTCCATTGGTTCCTGTTGTGGACACACACCATCCTTCGCAGGTTAATGTCAGATTGAATCATTTTAATCAGTGGTCATAATTTTCATTCATGTTTAATTAATATTTTGGAGGAAGGAGAATTTGCTTGGAATGAAGAGCAGCAAGGACTGGTGCTTGGGTCATTCTTTTGGGGATATATTGTGACTCAAATCCCTGGGGGCAGGGTTGGAGAGTTGTATGGAGTGAAAAGGGTCTTTGGGCTGGGGCTGATGGTGGCAGCATTGCTGACCCTGCTGACACCCCTTGCTGCTAGGACTGACTACAGACTGTTGATTGCTGTGAGGATCCTCATGGGGATCTTTGAGGTGATTCTGACACTTTTCGTTTTCTTTGCATCATTAGATCATCCCATCCAAGTTTTATGCTTGATTTTTATTACTGTATTTTGAAAACTGTGAATATTGAACACTGTCATGTATTGACCTATCATGGATTCCATACATTCTAATGAAGAAACAGAGGAATATAGGCCCATCATTTTCCTTGAAATCCTATTTTCAAGTGATTTCTGAGGACAGGGAAAACTTGAATGAATGAATGAACAGAAAACTTTATTTGCCACTTTTCAGCGTTCACAAGGCACAACCAAGACTCCCGCATCCAAACCCCCTCCCATCAGAATCACCTCAAAGATCCCCATGAGGATCCTCACAGCAATCAACAGTCTGTAGTCAGTCCTAGCAGCAAGGGGTGTCAGCAGGGTCAGCAATGCTGCCACCATCAGCCCCAGCCCAAAGACCCTCCCCACCCAACCCAACTCCCCCCAAAGACATTCAATCACTTCAAAGCATGAAACAAAGCACAAACCAATGACAAAAACAAATGAGAACACACTCCACAAAATAAAACTGGACATCCTACACGTATGCTGCATAACTTGGTCTGTATACTTGCATGACCATCAGAAACTGAGGTCCAAAAGCAATATGTAATGGTGAATGCACTTTGGTTTAAAGAATATTATACGCTTTATGTGACTTGCATTTATTATGATTTGCAATACTTTTTTTCAGTTTCAAATAGTGTTCCTTACACTTTTTCAGGTGCATTAATCATTACAATATTTTCATGCATTTTCAATGAATACAAACACTAATACTGTAATTTAAAATGAGAACCATATCATGAACAAGTCCATTGTATAACACAAAACCATGCAGAGGCAAAATAATATACAGGTACCTATTCTTTCAAAGATGCTCTGTATAATGATTTTCATGCATGACTTGATTTTTTCAATATTGTCTCAAATTTAATTTTTCTGCCTCAGATTTCAATTACTTTATGCCTCATTATGCATTGTATTTGAATATTGAATTTGCTTCGAGGGATTGTTTAGAGTTTTTGAGACACTATACATGCCCTATATGTCCATAATGATGCAGTCATTTGTTAAAGGGTGTGACATATCCTTCAATGCATGCCATGTTGGCACGTTGGGTGCCTCCATTTGAGCGCAACAAGTTCTCCACCTTTGTGTACACTGGAGCCCAGGTTGGCACCATCATCACCATGCCTCTGGTGGGGATCCTGACCACAAGCTTTGGCTGGGAATCAGTGTTCTATGTCATTGGAACTGGGGCCCTTTTGTGGGGCATATGTTGGATGCTGTTGGTCTATGACACCCCTGAGGAACACCCTAGGATCACAGCCAAAGAGCTCAAGTACATTCATGATGGCATTGGTGCTGGTCATGAAAGAGGCAAGGTATGAAATTAGTGTGATTTCTGTATTTGTGCTTGAATTCCTATTTCCTGCTTTGAGGAAAAAGTCGATTTTCTCAAAACTCCTATATGATATAGATTTTAGGCATGCTCATTGAAATGCTTGGAAACTGCATAAAAATCAAAGAAGATATTAGCCCTCACATTTCATTAATGCTATTTTTACACCCTATAGAATTTTTTAAAGAATAGAAAATAATGTGTACTGCATGACCAATTCTCAAAGTGAGTAGGAAAATTTCCCTTCAAGAATGAAAGCAATGATAAGCTTAGGATTAAGATATAACTGAATCAAAAGATATCCAAATGTTTGAATCTATACATGTATTTCATAAATTGTATTTGAATCCTGATGTATTTTTGAAACAGGCTTTGCCAGTACCCTGGGGACAAATGTTGAGATCAAAGCCTTTCTGGGCATTAATTTTGGTGAGTATGTCAACAAACTGGGGTTTTTGGCTGTTACTCACAGAGTTGCCAACATATCTGAGGAACATCCTTCATTATGACATCAAAAAGGTTTGTTATCCACTTTTTAAATAAGAAAAACTACGATTGATAAAATATGTGCTTTCCATTCATTTTTCAGAATGGATTTGTATCTGCTCTACCCTATTTCTCCATGTGGACAACAAGTTTGGTGTTGAGTACAGTTTCTGATCATTTCAGAAAGAAAGGGACTTACTCTTTCACTACCATCAGGAATATCAATAACTCCATTGGTAATAATGATAATAATAATAAAAATATTAAAATATAGGGGTCCTTTTGGTTCTGAAAACAATTGAGCTGATGCTTGGATACCCCTGATATTCTCAGCCCACTTTGGACCAGCCATTTGCTTTGTGTCACTCATATTTGCTGGATGCAATGAGTATTTGTCTTTGGCCCTGCTGATTGCTGCAGGCACAATGCAAGCAGGATTCTGGCCTGGTACTATAACAAACCACTTGGATCTTGCACCCAATTTTGCAGGTTTGAAAATTATTTATTACTGAATGAATAGAAAATAAATTTTCAGATTTATTTCCAGGGACTCTGTTTGGGATTACCAACTGTATAGCCTCATTTCCCTCATTCATTGCCCCTTTGACAACTGGGATGTTCATCGAGGGCGAGGTTAGTAGCGACACCTGCTTCTTTATTTATCAGAATTCCAGATTTTAGTTGACGTTCGCTCCGCTTGGTTTCGCTCCGATCAACAGCAAAACCTGAAGAACTGGGCGAAGGTATTTTGGCTCGCAGCTGGGATCAATGTTGTGGGCAACGGGATTTTTCTGGCCTTCGGCAGCAGTGAAGAAGCTACATGGAACCGACCTCGGATGACCCACGATGACCCCAAAAATGGAGGACTTCCTGAGCCAGAGTCTCAGGTCAGACTAGTGTCTGATTTCTCAAATCCGGCTTTTGTGAACCTGGATGATGACTTGGCAGAGTACAGTCATGAGCCAGTCACAGAGCCCAGTTCCAGAAATCGGTCGGAAATTGTTTTCAGCCTGTGAAATCTGTGTTCTAATGATGAGCAGGAAATGAACTAATTGTTGGAAAAGAAAATATTTTTTTATTGGCACACAAAACACAAGAGTTGGTTCATATAATGGTTGACTGTCAGACTTGATTTTCACAAGTAAGTTCAATGACTTTGACTGAGAAACTTGGATATACTGTAATCAAATAAAGTTATTAAATGATTCAATGCATTTCCAAACAAATTTAAACCAGCACCTTTGCTAAAGAAGTAATGAAGAGAGACATAAATAAATTATTAATTCAAAGCTTGTGGCTGGTTGACAGTTCCTCCTGCTCTGATCCATCCAGATGCATAACTGAAATAGACAAAAGTCAAGTTGAATATCAGTCAAGGTTTTTGGTCAAATATACACAGCTTTAATCATAATCTGACCTTGTTTGACCAGTTTACCCCTCAGGGCAATGACTTCAATCTCCACTTTTGCCCCAATTGGTAAGTTGGAGACTTGGAAGCAGGATCTTGCTGGAGGCAATTGAGGAAAAAATTTCCCATAAACTCCATTCACCACCTGTGGTATTCAAACAAAAGAGTCATGTGCTGAGGAAAAATATTTCCTGGATAGTGAAAAAATTTAAACCTTTGTTCTTGTGATTGGATTCATATATAGTGCTTGAAAAAAGCTATCAACACAATTTGGCACATCATGACACAGATTACATTTCTCTTAGAGGTTTTTTTTTAGAAGAATATGAATTTTCAGAATTGAAATACTATCTGAAAAGGCAAACCTTTATGTCAGCAATGTCTGTCAGCCAGACAGTAGCTTTGACCACATTTTCCAAAGAAATCCCACATTGAGTCCCATGAAGAATGTCTTTGATATTTTTCAAGGCCTGTGCTGCCTGTTCAGCCACATCAGCTGACACAAATTTGCCTGTAATGGGATCTGTTCCAACTGCCCCAGATAAGAAAACCAAATCTGGTGTCACCACTGCTTGGCTCAAATGGGCCACATACTCTCCATCAGGATGCTCTGCTGTTTTTGGGGGATTGATCACCACCACTGTTTTCACTTGTTCTTCCATAATAACCTGCTGAAAAGCTCCACAGATAAACAATTCGGATGATAAGCAGCCAAAAACATATACATTTTTTTACTCTTGAAAATTATTCAGATTGATGGTTCAAAGTTTTGCCAGTACATTAGAAGGACTTTTATCAAAAACGAAATATTTCACCATCCTTCAAACATTCCAGAAGCCAGAAATGCGCCCTACAGTATTTTGAGCAGCTCATAATAGATAGTGAAGATCTGAGTCAAAATTCTGAGTCAGAATTCTCCTAAAATGAGTTACATCAACTGCAAGACTTGAATGAAGCATCTGCTCTTCATGTGCTGGGGATTTTTCAACTTGGTGCTCTGATCAAGCACAATATTTTCCTCAACACTTTAAACTTGAGAACATCCACAAAACTAAAAAACTGCTTGGATGAGAAGAATTCAGCACTGGTGCACTGGTTGCATAAGATTCACTGAAATTTGTACTTGGAAGGAAATAATAGAAAATGTTGGTTGCACATTAATCCCTTGAAACTTGAAAAACCAAGTTCCTCTTATTATAGTGATGGGGCCCACTTTCAAATACATGTCATTCCTCTCATTCTCTTCAATCCCTTGGATAACAAAAAATTGAGAACACTTCACTGTAATTTTCAAAAATTCTATGAATGATTATTATTATTATTATTGAAAAATCACATTTTGTAGCATCTGCTAAGTAACTGCTAGAAAAAGAACCTGAATGTATACACAAATAAGGCTGAATCAAAAATTATGAACCAGCACTCCTATATAACCATTAGAAATGCTTTGGCTCAAGAGAGGGAACCCATGGAACTGGCTTAGAGAGGAACAAAGATGCCAGGTTTTACTGGATGGATGCTGCTTGCATAAGCACCTAGCTGTTTTAATGCATCTCATGTTTCTCAAGCAGTCTCAGGGTCAGGGAATGGAATCTTCTCATCAACAAGCATGAGTTATGCTCTATAGTCTATATGCTTATAAGGCAGGTAAAAAAAAAATTAAATGCATGTACTGTATATACAGGAAACAGTTTATTGAACCAAGCCTTCAGGTAAAACAGTATTTTCTGAAACATAAAGTAATCAGACACATGAAGCGTAATATATCAAACTACTACATTTTTGGCAAAACTATGCAAAACATAAATGATATAAGCATCATGCAGATATTTGTAGGATCCTTGGCAGCATATTTTCCAGCAATTGATTTTAAAGGATCTTCATTGGTCCTTGGATTGATTTCTGTAATATTTCTTCCTTGCATGTCATCTGATGAATAATTTGAAAGATAAACACTTTTTCAATGAAAATGTGGGGCACTTTTCAAACATACCTTCAGGTTGAGCAGGAGGCTTGTCTGTTTTTGCAGCATTCAGGTGATTCTGTTCAAGCAGAGAAACATATACTGTAGTTGAATCATACATCACTTGAATAAAATTAAACTTTGAACTCACTGTTAATGGCAAGTATGGTGGGATGTTGCTCAGGTCCTGATTGCTCACTTCAAAAGCCATTGAGTCCACCCATGGACCTAACTTGGCCTCCAAGAACAACACGTCAACATCCCTGAAATCCTGTAGACTACCCAATACAAGTATGGTGGGATGTTGCTCAGGTCCTGATTGCTCACTTCAAAAGCCATTGAGTCCACCCATGGACCTAACTTTGCCTCCAAGAACAACACGTCAACATCCCTGAAATCCTGTTGACTACCCAATATCGCCAAGTTTGATACCAAGGTTGTTCCATCACTGGAACAATGCAAGAATCAATATCAAACTGTTCGCATTTCAGTTCAAATGTAAAAGTGTTTCAAGTTACTCAAACATAAATATTTATTTCATTTTTTTAGATTTTTGTGGCAGAATCTACAGAAACTTACCGGTCAGAGGTAAATTCAGGCACAAAAGCAGTGCCATTACGAAATTTCCCATGAACTTTCAAAGTAAATTCATGCTTCTGGAAATCTACTTGTTCAGACACTGGAGAAAAAATGCTGGCTGTCCTTGTAGTCAAGATGAGAAAATAAGCATCCTTGCCTCCATTTTTTGCAGGAATATGGACTGGCTTTGGAGGATCCAAGTTTGCTGGGATTTTGACATACCCAAATGGCCTCTAAGTGTGTACACACTATTTATAATACTTTAAGGCATATTCCAATAATTTTCAACTCACTTTGACCACATTGCACCAAATACTGAAATAATTGTACTTGGAAATTGTATCTCCATTTGGCAGCCTCACAATTAAATCTTCATTTTTGTAGGCCCTTGGGACAAATTTTGTTGAGAACTCCCTTAAATAGATACAAAATTTGTATCATCATCAATTGGAGAAATTCAAGATTATCTTCATGCAGCAGGAATAAACTCACTTATTGTCAGCGAAATATTCAGCAACAATGGAGTTGATGGACGGCTCTTCTCCTTTTCCAACTCGGAACTCAGTCGCTACATAAATGCATGATATATTTTCATGCATTTTAGCCTAATTCTTAGAAAATACTGAAATGTGTTTAATTGTATGTCTACAAAGTTCTGTGAAAGTTATATTATTGATTAAACTACTATTCAGCCTAGTAAATCAAGGCAATGTAAGAGTCCAATCAAAATGTTGCAGAATTCACTCACCAGGAGCTCTTCCATCATAGGAAAATTTTTTGATGAGGAATGTACTTTCATCAATGACATACACATTTCCTGTAAGTCCATGGTTGCTTCTGTCCAAAATGAATGCCCCTAGATTCACCCCATACTTTTCCTGTGCCACTTGAGAAAATAAAAATGATGAAAACAAAATTTGAGAATGTATATTATTTCAGGCAGACTTGCTTATACTAACCTGCAAGTGTGTTTCCCAAGAAAATAATTTTGAAGAGGGTGGTGAACAAAAGAAAATATAACTCTTTTACAATAATAGATTCCATTTTTGCAACAACCAAAACCAAACAAAATTTGAAGCCTCACTGATGGCGTCAGCACCCTGAGTAATATTTTCTTTGCTCTGCTGATGCACTGGACATTTGAAGTCAGAGGACTACTGAAGATTAGATAAGAAAGAAAGAATGACAGCGTTCCTGTTCTGGGAAGGAAACCAAAAATTTACTGAAAAACATTTACATCCAGCATATGTAAAACTTGGTGGTAATCAGCTCTAACATGAGCTATACTTTACTGTATATATAATGTCTAAATAATAAATCTATAGAGTCTTTTATTTCCATCAGGAATTGATTTATGATATAAACTGTATTTTCTGTTTAATTTAAATTTAGTGAACTAGTTTCTGTGAACTTTGGCGTGTTTTTTAGAGTTGATGCTTCCACATTTAGTATAAAATAAAAATTCTCAGCTGACAATCATGAAGGCTTGCGCAGCTATATTTGCACAAAATGCAACAGGTTCATTGAAATCACACATAGAAAAGCTTACAGCCTATCGCTTTGAAACAGATGTAGCATCATTTTCTTGAATTTAGTAGTTTGATCTGCATTTTTTTTTTATCTTACTTGTCTTATTGTGAAGTCACATTATGAACACAGCAGGATCCTACCCTCGCTTTTTGAATGTTTTCAGAATTATGGCGCAATAATCAGGTCATACTATGCAACGTAATCAAAAATTAGCCTCATTGTCAGTTATTGTTGCATCATTCTTTGGCGACATTCCCTGAATGGAAGGGCCAAAATTTGAGCTTTCCAAGAATTATGAAAGACTTTACAGAGTATAATGAATAATTCCCGGAAATTTTACGCAGTATTGTATAAAAATGTACAGTACTTCAATTTTCTTGAACGTCAAAGCAAAATTACTGTAAACACAACCATTTTTCTTATTGAAATTTCCTTGCGAAATTTTACATTTTAGAATGTTTTGGCATAGAATCGGCTTGTAGGCATGATATCATTTACAGTATATCAGTATTCTCTGATTTACAAAACAATGTAAAATACTGTATGAGTTAAGACAGTCGGTAGGATTCAGAATCAAAACCTTTGATGAAATCGCTCAGCTCAATTTTGTTCAACTCTCCCACCCTTCTTGAACCGGTGAGCATGGAATTGCCGGCCGCCACGTATTCGCTCGACTGCAAGCGGAAGTTGTTGAAGTTAAGGCTTACACCTTACAAGTCCATAAAATTGTGGACGCGCAATTGCTGGAGCTACTTAGTTGGTGTAAAAAAATTATTAGGTCAGCTGTAGATAACAGATTTTCGTGGTCGATGGGCACTGGTGAAAGGTGTTTGTGTGAATATCATTTGACGTTACTTGGGCGGTGTTTTTGATGCATGTAGTTCGAGAATGGAAACCGCGTGCGAATGTGTTACGCACACGAAGTCGATGCGTCCGATAGTGTTCGAATGAGCTGTTCTGATGGTCTCACGATTGAATTCTTTCGATTAACTTTCCGAACGTCAAGGTAGGTGCTCTTAAGTTACCCAAGATAAGTTGCGGTACATTCGGTCTCAGCCGTGAAATTCGCGTCAAGCCGGGTTAGATTTCCATGTATATGTTTCGAAAGGACTATCTCACAAAAAATGTTTGTGTGCGTTCAGTAGGAAGACCGCTTCGTTTCCCATCGCGCTCATTGCGAAGCTCTTGAAATTTGTGAAAGTGTGCGCTCAATTGACGTGAAGAAACTCGCACGATGATGTATCAAATTGCATCCTCAGTTTCCGAGGTGAACCTAATGCGTTATTTTCCAGGCTCGAAACTCTTTTCGCGTTCAAAATTCGCGAAGTGACCGCCAATGTGGATTCGCCGTGTCGAGTGACTTGCGTTTGAAAATTTCTGTCATCGGGGGCTAGGAGTGTCCCTGTATTGCACAGCTACGGCGCCTTCGCGGCGTATATATTTGGATCGATTGAGTGCCTTCAACTGAGCTCCGCATCAGTTGTGAGATCATGGCATCTCAGACAGGTATGTTCCATCTTCGTGCATGCTTTTGCAGCGCCATCGTTAATGAGGCTCACTTAATTTTTTTGATACTGCTCGTGAATGTGTTATCAGCTAAAGCTCTTCGACACTTTTGAAAGAAGGCAGAATTCTAACTTACAGTCCTCTGAATAGAAACTGAAAACGGTCCAGTTACAGTACAGACCTAATTTTAATCCGAAGATTGCGTAGGTCATGGAAAGATAAAGCATTTCACCTGAAAATCTAAGTCGCCGTCTGTATCTATATAAGAGCCACTTTTCTTATATAGGCAAAAATTTATTCTTGAATTTCGGTGGAAATGACGTATCATTGAATGTTTTCATTCGGCTTATAGGAAAAAAGAGTAAGAAGAAGAACGTAAAAACCGTTCCGCTGACCGAGTTTTTACACAGCGACGATCAAGCAGGCGGTAAAAATGTCGTCAGAGCGGTTAAAGACACCCCGTCTAGCAATTGGGCTGACGAAATGGAAGAATTCGACCGTGAGTTTTTTTCTTCAAGTTTCTCAGGGAATGACGATTTTCCCACGTTGAGCGTGATGTTTCATCGCACATTTCAGCTACACCCGTGGAAACATTTGTGCTTCCGTCTGCCCCGAAGGCATCTCGAGGCGTAGACATAGACTTGAGCACATTACCACCGAATGGGCCCTACACTGTGCACGTATCTAATTTGGCGTACGACTTGGAGGACTCTGACGTCGAGCAGTTCTTCAATGAGCAAAAGGTGGCTTCCATTCGTCTCATGAGAGACGAAAGTCGAAGGCTCAAAGGTCACGGTTATGTGGATTTCGAGACCGTGGATTCTCTCGTCGAGGCCTTGGCCATGCATGAGAAAGTGAGTCCGACTCCTTGATTTTCGTTTGATTGGAATGATTTTGATTGCAATTGTTTGTGTTTTGCAGCAATTGAAGTCTCGGGCGATTAGAATCGAACTTGTCACTGGGACTGAACGTAGTGGAGGACGTGGTGGACGAGACCGAAATGACCGGGATCGTGACCGGGATCGCGATCCTGACCGCACAACCGGTGATTGGCGTGCTATGAAGGATCGACCTGTCATGAGCGATCGTGGGGGAGATCGTGGTGGCGATCGGGGCGGTGATCGGGGCTACCGAAACGGTTTGTATTTCTAGTATGAATCATTCGACGATTTTAATGTTTGTAAGCATTCACAAGTCTCTTCATTGTTTGCGTCTCTCGTTTGATGGGTAGCAATTGGAGTAGCTTCTGCAGGATTTCATTTGATTTTCTGACCAGTGTCCAAAGCTGAAATGGAGGCAATTTCACGACATTACGGCTAAGGAATAATTAGTCGTTTTGTGTACCGTTGAACCCTGATAACTGAAATCTCACCGAGTCGAGCACATGCTTATGTCGAAATTTTTCCAAGTCCTGATCTGAATTCCCATGGAAATCATACGTTAAAAATCATCTCCCTGACTCGACAGCTTTTTCTCTCAAATTTCCTTAACTGGAATTTTCTGGGGCCTTTTGGCTATTATTTTCTTGGCACAGGAAAGAGGAAAGCGAGGAAAAATTAACTTGTGTTTTCAAAGAAAGTTGAAGTTTAATTGGGCAAATGAACCCTTGCCTCCAAGTTCAGTATCTTGACAACGTTCTCATCAAATGACCCAAGTATTGATTCTGAATGAAATTACGCTGGGTATCAAGTATCGAAAATGCAAGCATTAAACAGAAAGTCGCTGAAAATTCTATCTATATCTCGATGCTAACACTTGAAGTATCAACCAGCTTTCTTGGAGTACATGTCCTTTTGTGAACTGCCTTTCTTGAAAATCGGCCTTCTTTTAATTCTATATCCAGGCCCATCTGACTACGACTCCGGACGGGATTATAACCGGGGTGGGGATTCTGGATTCGGCCGCGGAGGAGGAGGAGGTGGTGGGTTCAGAGATCGCGGGGATCGGGACCGGGATCGTGGGTACGATCGTGAGCCTCGTCGGGACACGGATTCCGATTGGCACGCTGGCCGTGGGCCACGGGACATGGACGACCGACGTATGGACGATCGACGCATGGATGACCGACGTATGGACGACCGTCGAGGCATGAATCGGTCGCGGAATTTTAATTCGTACGATTCGAGGAAAAACCGCTACGACGAACCTCCAGGTAAATGCGATTGTCGTTTCTTGAGTGTAAAGCTTCAACAGTTTTGTTCTGCGATAGGTTTTTTTTTCTTTCTTTTTTGCGGGATTGAGTGTAGGAATTTCTAGTCCTGGGTAATCGCTGGTGGGAAATGGAAGGGCGTTACGCAGTCGGACGATATCAACGAATCGTTATTTGTATCGTGCTGTTCTCATCAACGTTTTTATGAATCAGTTCATCGCCACTTTTGCACTAACTCGATGGATCCTCTTCGTATAGTGTGTCGGGACGTTCCTTTTGATGAGAACTCCGTTTCATGAAATGAGTGAATGGTATTTTCGTCTTCTGCTTCTGGTGCAGTAGTGATCGTCGAAAACTTGAGCCAGGATTGTGATTTATATTTGTGGAGTTGGACGAAGTTCCAGAAATACTGTACTTGTAAACTTGAAGATTTCTAGAGGATTGATTCAGGATGATTTCCAAGACCTTGATCGACGCAATTACTGTAGAAGCATTTTCCTTCCGAATGTTGTGAATTGAATTTGTTTCAAGGTACCGAAAATTTTTCCTTTGATGAAGATTTTCGCAGATGAACTGTTTTAAATTTTGTAGTACAGTAAATCGCTGTGCTCGACCCTCTTGTTGAGCCAACTTTCTTTTAATTGTTCAATTCCGCTCCTTCTGTACTCAATACTGCAAATTGTTCGATTTTCCGCTCCTGCTGTATTCAGTAAACTCTCATCCAGTAATTTCATGTACGGGTTTTCCCGCATTTATTTTTCCTGGAAGTTTAATCTTATGAGTTGTATGTATTTTTCTTGTGGGCACGATTGGAAATCCGGCAGATTTGGTTATTGATACAATTATTGAGCTTTTGCTCTTGCAGCACATACAAACTTCATCGTGGTGCAATTTGATGGGTCACACACAAGCTTGAAATAATGTGGATTTCTCATTTGTGAAAGTCTGCAACCTTTTTCTTGGCGTTAGTTTTCGATGGATTCGGAGAGAATTGCATCTAACCTATGGTTTTCTATTGTCTAAAACTAAACAAACTTGTTCGTGTTTTCTCAAGGATTTGAGCGAAGAGGAGGTCCTGGAAGTCGTGGGGGCAGAAGAGATGACTGGTCACACGACAGGGACAGGGATGCGGAAAGAGGGCCAGGTTCTTCCCGGCCATATTCCCGCGGGGATTCTGGGGAACGAGAGCGTCCCAGCACACCGAAGGATGAACCAGATGCCGGCCAAGAGGCTAAAGCTGGTGAGTCAATCCGTTTCTTCTTTTTTTTTTCTCTCCCGTCAAATATTTTCTTTTCGTGGTTCCTTGTGTTTTTGCTGTCGAGAACTAAGTTTTGCGTTTTTGATGTGAAGTAGAAAGTGATGCGCTTCTCGTTGTGAGTTCACGGACTGGAAGTGAAATGTGGCTTCGGATAACTTCTGAATTTTGAATGCTCGTGGATTTTTAAGTATTTTGAAAAAGAAATTTTATGGCAATGACGCTGTGCTAGTTGTCAGATGCTCTCACGTATTACAATGTAAAGTGGAACCTCTTCAAGTCGAACTTCAAGGGGACCCACAAACAAATTTTGAGTGAGAGAAACAAGCATATTTATTGGGGAAAATTACGAAAATCGTAATATTCAAGGCCTAAAATTGCTTCTTGGATGAGTTGACAGGATGCTGAACTAGGAAGCAATGATACATTTTCCCAATAAATCTCTCACTTGCTTTCGAAACACACCATGTTACATTTTTTATTGCTTTTCTCGTGCGTGTATCAATGAAATAATGGCTAAAAGGCCTCCAGAAAATTCGAATCATAGAGGCTTGAGGATGAAAGTCTTCGAGTTATGAAGGCTTTTAATATTTAATTCATTTTTCTTTAGGAAATTCAGATGGGGACTTCGAGTTCGAGTTTCAAGGTTCAACAGTATTTATTCCAGGAACTGTCCATTTGCTTTGAATTCATCCTGAACAACAGGAAAACGATTTGTGTATTGAGTCAATGTTTTTTTCTTCATTGAATGCCTGTCTTTTTTTTTTTTACCACTTTTCATGGGAAGTTATGCTGGAATTTCTGGAAATATTTTATCGTTTTCTGTCGTAAGTTTAAAAGTAATTTTCATTTATTTTTCGATGTTTCAGAGCCAACGAAGGAACGACGAAGGATTCAGTTGCTGCCGCGGTCGCTTCCAGTGGCGGACGATGACGAAGCAGCCCGGTTGAAGGCGTCCTCGATATTCGGAGGCGCCAAGCCAGTGGACACGGCGGCGAAAGAACGCGAAATTGAAGAACGACTGCGACGGGAAGCTGAAGAGAAGCAGGCTCGCGAGTCTGAGAAACAGCAACAGGATCAGGGCCCGCCGTCTTCGCAGCCCAGGGCTTGGAACAGGTCTGCGATCTTGTAGATGCTTCTAGAAAATTTTATTGTTGTTTTTGCGATTTTCACTTGATTTTAGTTGGAGAATTCACACGGTAATTTTTATTTATTGCTTTTTTTTAAAATCAAGACTACCTGAATAAGTTATGGTATTTGTGTTGAAGGGAAGAAGGGTGAAAATTTCTGGTATTATTGCAAACTGAAGTATTTTACGTCTGGGAAAGGAAATGTTTTTCTTTTCCGGAGAATTATTCTGTAAAAATTCTGTTCATGGTAGGCGAGAAAGTTTGGAAAAATATAATTTCAACACATAGTTCACCTTTTGGAAATGAGAGGAAATTTGCTTGGCCTCAGTGAAATAGTTCTGAACGTATACTGAAATGATACAATTTGTCCAATATTCCCAAGAAGGTGAGACAGACTGAAATAAATGGAATTGATATTCATACAGTATCTCATCGATGTCGACTACAGTAAAATCTCGTTACAACGAAGCCATTGGGACCAGTAAAATAGCTTTGTTGTAATGAAAAATCCGTTATGAAGAAACTCATTTAATGTTGTGGTTATTGGGGAGGGGCCGAAACAACGGCTTTGTTTTGAGCGAGTATTCGGTATAACGAGGTTCGTTGTAATGCGTTTCTACTGTATTTTACACCTGGAAAAAATTATTCGATTTTCTGGGTAAATTCAGTGCAAATCCATTGGACACTGGAGCTTTAAAAAATGTTTTTCCTCAGGGTATCACAATTTCCTCCCCTTGCGTGTCCTCATTTTGACGAGCAATGATCATTTTTATCTGACGATGCCAATTTTCCTTGCATCCGACGCGAATCCCATTCCCCAAATAGTCTGAAAGGTATTATTATTCTCCTCTCTCAGGCGCTGAAAAATTGTTGTTGGTTCTGATGATGCCAGATTTTTCCCCATCTTTTGACACAAATTACATTCTGATTTTACAGTTACACGAAATATTCACGTCTTTGTTTACTTGCGACTCATAAATCAACATTTTCGAAGATCTTAATTATTTGGTTTAATTTGGTTTTTTTTAATTTGACGAAGGCATTTTACGTCAATTTTTGTTGTCAGTGCTCAAGTTTTCAACTACAATGTGTGTACAGTCAATTCCACTTAATTTCTTTATAAAAATAATGTCTCTTTCCTATTCTTTTGAATGTCTATGAACGGCTTTTACACGTTGAAGAATGTTTTGGGTGATGGAAATATTTTGTTTTTCTTGTGGTTGTGGTGGAAAAGATTCGAGCCGGTCCGCCGTGGAAGCCGTGAGTTTACCGCAAGTAACACTTTCGGACGACGCAATGAACGAAAAAGGTGGCGGTTCTGGTTTTCTCGTTCTACGTTTTCTTTTTGTCGTTGTTTTAATTTGGATTGTTCCATTTAATTTTTCATCGTGGCTTGTTTTCCTGCGCGAAATGAGTTGAGTTCATGATAATGGGGTGCATGATGGTTGACTATAGTTTTTCAGAAATTCTTTTGTTTCCATAGTTTCAATAGGGTGAGTCGAAAAGTTATGCTCGAATTTTAACGGTAATTTTGATAAAAACCATTTCTGCGGGTGTTTTGAAACTGCTGTTGGCAGATCCAGGTTGATACTGCCGTTTTCGCGTGAAGAAAAGGTGTCTTTGGAAAGCAGAGTTTTTCATGTTTTTGAAATTCATCCATCCTTTCCGAATTAAAATTGTGGATCACTGATGATGAAATAATTTCAAAAAATATTCTGAAACGCGAAAAAAACTCGGAAAAATATGATTCTCTGTAAGATTGAAACATTTATGGCAGCAGCTTCGATTTATACTGAATTTCAGGAACCCTTGGACCTTTTATGAGAACAGCGAGATTAATGAGGATGAGTTACATTTTTTCGTATAAAAATTAAGAGAAATTAAATCATCGTTTGCCAAGTTTGTAGGAGTAGCACAACTCTTGAGCATGCAAGTGCGGAGTGAATTGAGACAAAATTAAAATTATTTCGCTCGGCAAAAATTTTGGATAATTTTGGACTCACCCACGTATTTTAAGGCATATTTCTTAATCACTTGAATGGGAAAAGAGAAAAAAAAAAACTCGCAGCGGTTCTCTTTTATGACGTGGAAGGACTCCGTAGAGAATCTTGTCAAGGCTGACTTTGAGTAGGACTGTTGAACTTCTCAAGTTCGTGTTTGCTGTGGACTGACACCTTTCCGAGAAGTTGATAGCGCTGATGTAATTTTAAACTACTGTACAGTACTGTACTTCGTATGGAGTTGAAAAACGTGGTTCGGAAACAATACTTTATTTTTAACTCTTGGCTTTTATTCATGCGTGTTTGTGGAGTAGACTTTGTTACAAATTTCTTGAAGGTCTTCGTATAATCAAGTGTTGAAAGAATAATAACCCGCACTTCATCCAGTGACGCCCTTAATCATCAATGGTTCATTTCAGTTTGGAAATGGAAATTTAAAGTTTGATCTGGAATTTGTGCAATAGTTTGAGTAAAAATGTCTCGGATTTTTAGGAGATGCAGCATGACGTGAGAATTTCGGCGAGAAAAAGGTGCGCGGTACATTTTCAATGAACAACTTCTGCTCGGAAATCGGACATCTTCTTTTTTATTATCACAATTGAACCTCGATGACTCGAATTTCCCGAAGTCGAATACTTCCAAATGTTGGACTTTTTGAAGTTTTTTTTAAAATAAAGTCGAAGACTAATTGGCAAAGTAACGCTTGCCTCCATGCTCAACACTCAGGGAAACTCATTCAAGAAGCAATTTAATGCCCAGTTCATCAACAATTTCAATTTCCTGTAATTAAGCTTTCTTTCCTTCTTCTTTTCCTTTCTTTCCTCGAAGTTCGACAGCGGGAAAACAAGCCAAACATTTGTTTTTGATCGTGATTTTCAGTATTGGAAATTCGGTTGGTTCCTGGTGCAGAATTAGGCATGCATGAAGACTCATGTTCAACTAAAACCCCGAGTTCATGCGTTGTAAATGAAAAACAAAGAAGAAAAAATCGGCTTAATTGATGTTTGGGTTTGTTTCTCAAGATCGGAGGACGAAGAGCAACGTCCGGGTTCATCGGCATCTGGCTCGGTGTCGTCCGTGCGCGGGAAGCAAGACGAGGTTGATCAGCACCAAGATCAGGAGCTTGACGACGCAACTCCAGCGCCGCCGCCGCAGCAGTCGCCACAGCCGCCTTCATCGACGTCGCATTTCAACGAGCCGCCTCAAGAACCGAGCGGTCCTCGCGCGTGGCGTCCCCAGTCTCGTGATCATCGGGAACGGGACAGCTATGACGCCCCTCGTGGCGGTGGTGGTTCTGATCGTCGTGGGAAACCAATGGGCGGTGGAGGAGGAGGAGCTGGAGGATTCGGCCGCGGATCAGGTGGTGGCGGCGGCGGCGGCGGAGGGCCACGAGGAGGAGGCGGCGGCGGCGGCCCTGGTGTTGGTGGGCCAAGACGAAGCGAGTTCCGACGACACGACGACGGCGAAACTCATTCGAGTAAGGAGAACGACGAATTTTGATTTTTGTTCATCTCTCTCTCTCTCTCTCTCTCTATCGCTTGTGGATATTTAGTTGCTACTGGAGGGAACCTATGTTGACTTCAAGAGTTTTTTTTCTTGGTGTGGACTCTTCGTTTTTATGAAATTTCATTCAAATTGTGTGTGTGTGTGTGTGTGTGTACAGTATTTAGTTCGGAAAAGATATTGCGTCTGAAAAATTGAGTCAGACCTTACCAGAAAAATTTAAAAACTTGACGTTTGGTCGCAAAAGGACCAAGTAACTTTTGGCTAAATCTCTAAGAGAGCAAAGCTGAGCTCTGCGGGTTAAAAAAAAAAAAAAATCGCTGAGGTGTCACCTGAATCGCTAACGTGAATGGAAAATAACCCAACTCTATTCTAACCATGCCTGGCTGACTCTGATTCAAACTAACCTGAAATGATGAAATTAGTATAAATTGCAACAAATTTTTGAGAGAAAGCGCAAGAACAGAACAGCGTGGGGACGAAAAGAGGTTTTGTAGCAATTCTACGATTAGAATGTGCTTCAAACGCGGGAAATCGAAGCATCAGTGTGTGTGTAGCTGCTGGAAAGTGATTGAAAGCGTTTCCGATTTTATTCATTTCAATTGTGAGGACTCATGGTACATAAATACCTGTATAATTACGTCAGTCGATTTTTTTTTCTTACGCACTTCCGTCCCTTGACTAATTGGACAGTGTTGAAAAACATGTGACGAGATTATTTAGTTGACGCCTTTGCAATCGCGAACAAAATCAACGAGTGTTTGGGGGAATCAAAATTGTAAATTTGAATATTTTAAACCTCGTCAAGATTCGCATTCGACGACCGGACATCAATTTGTCAAAATTGCGTCTTCGCTGATATGTTCATCACACTTGCTACATCTATTTTTGTTTCTGCGTTGTTTCGGTCCTTTGTGGACGTGCTTTTTTGTCATCGAGTTTTTAATACTGTAGTTATAATATATAGATTATTTTGGTTCAGTTCCCATCAAGTTAGAGTATGGCAGGTCGATTTCGGGGTTTTTTGCGTGATTTTCATCAGCGATTGTTGGACTGGAAACATCGGGCGACATTCCGTGGAGCAAGATTGCCGTTTTTTCAGTGGGAAGAATTTAATTTTTCATGAAAATGTAACTTGAATGAGTGGTTCGCTTACATTTATTTTGATCATCGAAAGGGGGTGAAATTCACGAACATGAATTCGTGTTCAGCATCTTTCTATGCATGCAGCAGTAGTAATACATTCGAAATTTTTCAAGAGTTCTTAAGAAAGTATGAACGCTAGAAGCAGGATACCTAATTTTTTTCTTCTTCGTCTTTTTGAATAGATGCGCTGAATTTAGTTTAAATTTTTTTCGCATTGCGCTACGCAAAACAAAAGCTTTGTGTATGAAAATCCATCTTTTTGCGCGAGAATTTTTTCTTTTGATTGATCAGAAGTTCCTTTTTTTCTATTTTTTCCTCTTTAACTTCCTGTTCTAAACTTGGTTTTCTTTTTAGTGAATCTGAGAGACGTTCAACGCGGGCACTCCGTAAGGTCGCCGACTTCTCCGCAGTCGGAAGAACCGCCGTTCCGATCGAACTTGTCAGGCGGGGCGCCGACGAAGCAACGGGATCCACCGGAGAATCTCGTCGAGGCGCCTGCACCGGCGGTCAATGTGTGGGTGAAGCGGATCGAGCAGCGTCAAGCCACCGAGCCGCCAACAAAGCAAGTGCCTGGCCCGAGTGAAGATCACCACCATCAGCAACAACCGCCTCGTCATCATCAGACTGCGTCGTCGCCGCCGCCGCCACCAGCAGCAGCGAAGAAGGTGGAAACGCAGCCGACGGCGCGGAAGGTTGAAGAACCAGCAGCTGCTGCTGCTTCGGCGGCGCCGCCGCCACCTTCCCCGGCGCCGGCGACAAGCGCTTGGGGCACGAGGAAGGCGTGGGCGACGGTGGCGGATCCGGTGACGTCGTCGTCGATACCGACAGTGTCGGCTGCTGCTAATGGAGCCATGGGTGACGGCGGCGGTGGTGGCAGTGGTAGTCGTCGATCTTCGTCGCAGAAGGCGGCTCCGACCCCAGCGCGACTGGGATTCGGACGCGGAAAGGCGAGTGGGGAAAATGTGCCGCCCGGAGGAGGAAATGGTGGTGGTGGTGGTGGAGGGACGCCGGAGGTCGGTGTCATGATGCCGTCTGCTGTGCCCATGGGCGCCTGGGCAACCCATCGCCTTAGTTCGAAAAAGGACGACGTGAGTTGTGCTTTTATTGGCGTTGAATTTTTAGGGGTTGAATCGAGTTTTTTGTTGTTGAGCGTTTTCGTTTCTCTTTTTTTTATTGCAGTCGAGCTTCTCTAATTCGAATTTCGAGGGACCATAAAAAAATCGACTCAAGGAGGTTTCTAGTTTGGGAAACAATCATACAGTATTTGTTTGGTGTTGGAGGGAAGAATTGCAGGAACTTGTAATTGGTGATGTTCTGGGCCAAAAATTGCTTTTTAAACGAGTTGAAAGGATGCTGAACTTGGAGGAACGGGTTCATTTGCCCAATTACTGCTGTCTTTTTAATTTCTTTCAAATTACTTCAAGTTAATTTGTATTGCTTTTCTCTTCCCTGTGTCAAGCGAATAAAAACCAAGAAAATTCGAGTCATGGGGGTTCAAGGGAAAAGCATTTGAGTCAGGAAGTTTTTCAAAGCATTGTTCCAAAGGGGATTCAGACGGGACTTATGAAAAATATCGATTTAGGGATGTTCGAGGTTCAACTGTATCAATTGTAAGTAGGCCTTCATTAATATTATTTTTCATTCGAAGGTCACCGTGATGACGAACAAGTTCGCCGGACTGTCGACGGAGTCGGACGACAGCATCAGCCACTGAAACCCCCCGCTGGAACGGATGCATCGACTGGGTTTCTTCCACCTGATGGAACATACCGTTCCTTAAGTAGCAAAGATGAAGCAGAAAAAGAAAACAAGAAGAAGAAAATCCTACAATTTTTTTTGTTTTGTTTTTTGCTTTTTTTTCAAGTGCGAATGGTTAAATCAATCAATCAATTGAATCGGTGGATCCACGAATCGACGAGGGGCCCGCGCAGGGTTTTTTTGTTTGTTTTTGTTTTGTTTTGAAAGACTTGAGAAATTGTGAGAAAGATTGAGGAGATGAGTTTGGGTGTAAATGAAAGTTGCGTGTGGATGCGAAAGTGGAAAGATGGGGTGGGTTCGGACCCAAGTGTGCGTTTTACGACCGTGCAAAAAAAGAAAAATAGTTTATTTCCCCGTGCCCGAATTGCGTTTCTCGAGATTTTATTCCAAGTCTCGCCCTCCAATATATCTTCTTTTTTTTTAAATCATGATTTTCCCCCGTTTCTCTTGTAAGGTTTCAACGGGTGAAGAGAATGCCTTTTTCGAGAATCGCTCCCGAATATCGTTTTCATTTCGGCTGTAGGATTGCTGTGCTTTTTTATTTTCTTTGCATCGAATTTTTGCGTCTCCGTTTGAAAGAAGTCATTCGATTGGGTTGTCGATCGAGGGGCATTTGCAAAGTCCTCGTCTTTGCGCCAAAAAGAAAGAGAAAAGGAGGAAATAATTCCTCGTTCATGTGGACGTCGTTGTTTTTCCTGCTAGAATATGAAGGATGTGCTCAATTTTTGGCTGGGGATTTTTATTTTTTTGCCAAAATTCCATGAGCGTAGTTTTTTTTGGCTTAGTAAAGAGGCACGGTTTGGTTGCTGAAGATCTATTGATCGTGTGTGGATGAATTCTTTTGATCAACGCAGTCGAAATGTATGGTTTTTTTGTTGTTGCTCGAAACTCATCAAAGTCAATAGGCTAGGCTTAAATTCTTTTTTACGCTTTGAGTAGCGAAACCTTTTTAGAATTCTCAGCGGTTTTCATCCAACAAAGTTTTTTGCTTCTTTTGCCAGCTCAGAACATTCGAAAGAAATTTCTTTTACGAAAAATTTTAACTTTTAATGGACGCATTTTCTTGACTGATCGAAATTACAGATTCCAGGAATCACTTGATATTTTCTTGAATCAAGCGTCGAAGTGCGAAGCATTCAAGAGTCCAGTTTGCTTTTTTTCGTCAGTTCTAAAAAAAATTAAATAAAAGAGGAATTTGAGCGAGTCGGAGCAATTTAATTTTGTTGGTTGGATGGTTCATTCGGACGCTTCTCAATTTTTAGTAGGCATATTTCCACCATTGAAAAAAAAAATCCCTGGGGATTTCTCCTAGATTTTTTTTGCGCGAAAGATGGAGGACTTTTTGAGTGCCCCATATCCGCTCTCAGAAAAAAAAACTGCCCCCACAATTTTTTTTTCGGAATCCATCGCGGGAGAAAAACGCCTGTGATCACACGCGTCCTCCTGACATTATTCTCTAGGAAAGTGTGATCTCTGGGGTGGGGGAAAAAATGGGAGAAAGAAGACGAAGATACGACGATATTTCCGGCGATGGGAAGCGGAGAAAGAGAGAGGAAGAAAAAAACGTTGCTGTGAGAATTTTTGCGAGTTAAATTGGAGCGAAATGAGATGGACGGAAGAAAGAAATCGAAAAATTACAAAAAATGCTAGAAACTGGAGAAAAAAACAGCAAAACACGAATTTTTTGTCCCGCAGGAAACGCGCCCAAAAAAAATAGCAAAAAATGTTTTTTTTTGCAAAAGCGAAAGAGAGAAACGAGACTCGCGGTTTTTTTGTTTTTGTGTTGGGGGTGCAATGGAACAAGAACTTGAAAGAAAAAAAAAACAAGAATAGTGTGTAATTCAATTCGGTTTCTTCCTTCATCTTCCCAACAAAAGAAAAGAACGCCTATCTCGAAACCGTTGAAGACGGGAAAGATTTTTGGTTGCTTTTTTCTTTTTTCAAAAATCGAAACACGTTCGGGCTGGTTTTGTATTAATTTGGCTTTTCATTTCTTTGTTGAAAAGTAAGTGGTTCTTTTTTCTCCTGAGGAAAAAACGTCGGGGGGAGACGAAGAAATTTTGGAATTTTTGTTGCGTTTTTTCGTCGGAAAACGTGGAACCCGGAAGTTGTTCTATTTTTCTCCCGTCTTCAGAATTATTTCGATTCTCTTCTGTCTGCTTTCAAAATTTTTCCCTCTGTGTCTTCTCTTGATCTTGTTTTTTTTTTGCATGGAGCTGATTTGATGTGTGGTGGGGGATTAAGGTAAAACAGAAAAAAGCAGAGGGAATTCGAAGGTCTTCACGGGAGTGAAAATTTTTTGGGCCGCATGGGATCGAAGGCCTCCTTTCGAGCCCCGCTCTGGTTGGGCAACTTTGACCCAGCTTGGACAAGATGGAATAAAAACATCGCTTTTGTTCCGAAGGAATTCTTGTGCTCCTCTTGTTTTAAATTTCGGTTTTTACTACGCGGAATCCAATTGATACTGTTAATGAAATAATAATAAAAACTCTTTTCAGATGTACTGATGATCATGGGAAAACCTGCAAGACTCATCTATAGCCATGTCAGAAATTATGGAAATGCTAGGATTCTCTGCAGACAATATACAGGTGAGCTCTCTGCACAATTGAATTCAAGGGACCAAAAAAAAAATGTGTTGTAGAAAACCCCTGTTATGTGGGGAGAGTACCCTCTGTTTCCTATGACAAAGAAAAATTTGTAGATGAGAGATTCCACCTGTTCAGGATCATTTTGGACACAGACAAATGTTTTTGATTTGATATTCAAATACTGTGTCATGGAGGATTGGATACTGTGATGGTACAATTCTGTGAAGGAAAGGCATTACAAATGGGAGGAAGCATCCATTATAGGAAGTAAAAAAGATTTTTTGAACTCATGTAACTTTGAGGGTGAATTTCCTAGCTGTAGCAGAAGCCTGAACACAATTTAATGACAAGAAATTGGTTGTAATGAGATTCTACTGCTATATTAGATGTGTCCAATGAAAGTGGGAGAAAGATAATTGTGCAGACTTCATATCACTGATACATCATGTTCATGGAATTCCAGTTGTCATGAGACAATAAAATAATGTGAGGCAAACACTCTACAGCCATAGGATATAAATTTCACACGCAATACTGTACTGTTTTTTCCTTTCAATTGCACAATACCCACTTTAGATTTTTCCCCATCATAATTAATCTTGTAATTGCAGGCATTTGACATTGACTAAAATTTATCTTTGCTAAAAGTTTGATATTACTCAATAAATGTGCCTGTGTAATGATTCTTGTGTGGTATATGTGCATAAAAATGGTGAGTGGCTCAGTTTAAAAAGCTGTCAGATCAGGAAGTGTGCTTTATGCTGGATGTGTGAGTTGGAGTACCCACCCAAACTGTAACCTGATCTTGCAGCTGCATGTGGTGCATCAAGGCTGAGTATCATGTTGTTATTGTACTGCTGTATACTGCTGCTGGCTTTGAAGTGCTGGAGATGATGCTTCAGTCAGTGTCTCAAAGAGGAGCCTGTTTGGTTTGCTCACTCCATACATCTGTGATGGGTGTATTAAAAAATCTTAAATGACTGTTCTGATTTATTTTTTATTTCATCTCATAATATTGCTCTTTAATATTTTGATTTTAATTTAGAATTATGTCCTCCACTCCTCTGTTATATGATCATATGCTGTTAAGAATAACTTTGTCATGTACTGTATGTCCTGAACCCCTGATACTGGAATATGATCAAATTGAAATAAAGTTCTGCAAAATGTGTTCATAAGATAGTGGATTTCTTTGGATTATATATTTATATCATTCTGATTATGATGTAACAGGAAGTTATTTCTTGAATGAATATTCCTTCCAAATTTTCTTTGCATGACTAACAAATATTAATTTCACCCAGCACCATTGTTTGCAGGAGTTGAAGCCCCAAACACATGAATATAAGCCTGATGGTGACTTGATGAACCAGTGTTTGGCAATACATAATTTTAGATTAGTTGAAAATGGTCATTTCTGAAGGTAAAATGGGAATTAACAGTGATGTGCTGAAAATTATCTTCCAAATGTTTTCAATGAGTGAGTAAAAATGCCATTCTCTTGGGCTTGACAGAAGATGAGAATATATGCTGTATGCTTGACAAAATTGTGCAAAACTCCTCTTTAGTGATATGGACAGATGAATAAGAAGTATCTTCCATCAGAACCTTGCCACTGCTGTTTCCTAGTTATTTTATATTTTACCAAAGAGAGACACAATACATGTGAGATTTGAGAAAATAAGGCACATACTGATGTAGCCTTTGATTCATATGCACAGTTTTCTCTGCTGTTCCCTTAATAATCTCTTATTCTCAACTATCTCAAGACATCCACACAGTGTTGAAGAGGCAGTTTTAGGAAGTCTAATGCCAAAATGTTTCTCTATATTTCTGCATTGACTCAAATTATTCAGGCTTTATTGTTTTGGATTTCTTGTACTGTACTTACCTTACTCCACTTTTTTCATATCCATTATTTTAGAAGCAACAAATGTAGAGCCAAAGAATAAGTGTTGCCAAATTGCTACTGTTCCCTGCATGATGATGATGGTGAATTATAATTTTAATGTTGAATGCTGATGCATCTTTTCTGTTTTTCCTATATTGTGATCCTCTTTTCTGTGATGGTGTATAATAAGTGTTGCCAAATTGCTACTGTTCCCTGCATGATGATGATGGTGAATTATAATTTTAATGTTGAATGCTGATGCATCTTTTCTGTTTTTCCTATATTGTGATCCTCTTTTCTGTGATGGTGTATATGTACAAAGTGATAGAAAAAATATGCGGTTGAAATATGTCAGTGGTGAAGTGTACCAAAGTGCTACTCTTGCTGGTGGTGATTCAGACCTTTTGCTTGGACAATACCAATAACTGGACACTTGCAGCAGTTCAGCCTTCACCACCCACTGGTTCAGTTGTGGTGACTGAACTGGATTTCCAGGACCTGAAATCAGAGCTCCACGAAATCAAAGGTACCACTAACATGGTCATTTAAAAAAAGAAGCAAGAAAGTCCTTTGTACAGTGCAGAATCGCATTTTCTTTCAAGCAAGTGGATTTTTTTAGTGGTATTCACAGACACATCCAGACAAACAAAGAATAACACATCAATAATCATAGTAAAATGCTGCAAGTATCTGAAACATCACTTTTTTTTTTTTGAAATCAGGAAACCTTTGGGAAAAGGGGAAAAATGCATTTGCTGGTGATGGTGTTGAAAAGGCATCATTGATTGCAATGCCTTTTTTCTTGAATGACATGTGTTTTGTTTTGACACATTTTTTGTTCTTCCACAAGTATTTTTTTTCTTTTTCCTTAATTTATGATTTTTGTTAGTACTTTTTTGTTGGACAAAACACGTGCGTTTTTTTTTTTTTTTTGGAGTTGGCTTACATATGTATTAGGGGGAGGTTCGTAAGTCGAAACAGAGGTTCGTAGGTTGAAACAAGTCCTTAGTTACAAAGGCAGTGGGCTGAAATGCTTTGGAGGCGTCCCGAATCAGCGGCCGCTGCCGCTGCTGCTGCTGCTGAAGCCGCCACCGCGCCCAGCACCGCCGCCACGACCGCCTTGGCCGCCACTGCTGGGTCCTCGGCTGCCGTAGCCGCCTTGACTGCCTCCTCCGAAACCGCCTTGGCTACCGCCGCCGTGGCCGCCTCTTTGTCCGCCGAATCCGCCGCCCTGCTGCTGGCCACCGCCGAAGCCGCCCTTTTGTCCTCCGCCGAAGCCGCCGCTTTGACCGCCGCCGTAACCGCCGCTCTGCTGGCCTCCGAATCCTCCCTTTTGGCTTCCGCCGC